>OZ019968.1:21856681-21879181 GCA_963970395.1 Ephialtes manifestator
GGAATCGTTTAATAGTTACGAATTCATTGATAAAAACGTTTGATAGTCCTCGGTTCGACAGCAGCGATGAAAAAACCGCAGATCGTGATCAGCTGTCATATTACGGGGTCAGCAGGTTACATTACCAGGTCGACAGGTCATATTACTGGGTCAACTGGTAATATGACCATGAATTTTTGCTTTGCGCCGAAATCGATGAAATAAGTGGGCAATCGATGGGAAATCAATTGATAGTTGATAATTAGCGATTGATAGCGATTGATAGTTAACCCTTTCGTTAGCACAAGCACTTAAGAAAGAGGTACGCCCTTTATAGGCTCCAGTCATCTAGCAACATAACCTGCAATTTCTGTTTTGCGCCGGAATCAATGAAATTAGTGGGCAATCGATGGGAAATCGATTGATAGTTGATAATTAGCGATAGATAGCGATTGATAGTTCACCCTTTCGTTAGTACAAACACTTAAGAAAGAGGTACGCCCTTTATAGGCTCCAGTCATCTAGCAACATAACCTGCAATTTCTGTTTTGCGCCGGAATCAATGAAATTAGTGGGCAATCGATGGGAAATCGATTGATAGTTGATAATTAGCGATTGATAACGATTGATAGTTCACCCTTTCGTTAGCACAAACACTTAAGAAAGAGATACGCCCTTCATAGGCTCCGGTCATCTAGCAACATAACCTGCAATTTATGTTTTGCACCGAAATCAATGAAATTAGTGGGCAATCGATGGGAAATCGATTGATAGTTGATAAATAGCGATTGATAGCGATTGATAGTTGACCCTTTCGTTAGCACAAACACTTAACAAAGAGGTACGCCCTTTATAGGCTCCAGTCATCTAGCAACATAACCTGCAATTTCTGTTTTGCGCCGGAATCAGATGTCGATCGCGAAATCTTGATTGTCCGGATCTCCGGAAAGATCCAGGGCGAGTATCTTGTCCATTTTTTATTGCTGAAGCCTGTGCATGAATTTAATAGAATGTAACATTTTAATTACGCAATATTTTATTAGCTTTGGGAGAGGATTAATTTGAATAAATTTATTATAAATTACGAGCCGATTTATTTATTTTATCGTACGACAAAAAATACGCGAACAAGTCGAAGAAGAGACCGTTGACAAAGAGAATCGCTGAGAGGATCGATTATCAGCACGAGATTGTAGAGATTTCGGCGAATGTCGCGAAGCATCCCCGGAAACGTCGGACGAAGAAGATCGCTCAGCGCCGGCGATCATCGGCTGTAACAGGCGTCGTATTCCACGTCGTTCACCCACATGACAGCCGAGTCTCTGATGTCGATCGCGAAATTTTGATTGTCCGGATGTCCGGAAAGATCCAGGGCGAGTATCCTGTCCATTTTTTATTGCTGAAGCCTGTGCATGAATTTAATATAATGTAACATTTTAATTACGCAATATTATATTAGCTTTGGGAGAGGATTAATTTGAATAAATTTATTATAAATTACGAGCCGATTTATTTATTTTATCGTACGACAAAAAATACGCGATTTCCTTACCAATTTCGTGAAGAGCCTCCATGACCCTGAGCTCAGCTCGCAACGACTCCAGCAACGAGAGAACGTCTATCGACTCCAAGTCGAAGAAGAGACCGTTGACAAAGAGAATCGCTGAGAGGATCGATTGTCACCACGAGATTGTAGAGATTTCGGCGAATGTCACGAAGCATCCCCGGAAACGTCGGACGAAGAAGATCGCTCAGCGCCGGCGACCATCGGGCGTCGTATTCGACGTCGTTCACCCATATCCCAGCCGAGTCTCTGATGTCGATCGCGAAATCTTGATTGTCCGGATCTCCGGAAAGATCCAGGGCGAGTATCTAGTCCATTTTTTATTGCTGAAGTCTGTGCATGAATTTAATAGAATGTAACATTTTAATTACGCAATATTTTATTAGCTTTAGGAGAGGATTAATTTGAATAAATTTATTATAAATTACGAGCCGATTTATTTATTTTATCGTACGACAAAAAATACGTGATTTCCTTACCAATTTCGTGAAGAGCCTCCATGACCCTGAGCTCAGCTTGCAACGACTCCAGCAACGAGAGAACGTCTCTCAACTCCAAGTCGAAGAAGAGATCGTAGGCAAAGAGGGCAGTGTTGGTCGGCTGGATGTGCAGTCGGATGGGCACTCTACAATCTCGTGCTGATAATCGATCCTCTCAGCGATTCTCTTTGTCAACGGTCTCCTCTTCGACTTGTTCGCGTATTTTTTGTGTCTAATAATTTGTGTCCTATCTTCGTGTGTCCAATAATTTGTGTCGAATTGTCGTGTGTCCAATAATTTGTGTCCAATGTTCGTGCGTCTAATCTTCGTGTGTCCAATAATTTGGGACCATTCTTCGTTTGTTCAATAATTTGAGTCCAATCTTCGTGTATCCAATAATTTGTGTCCAATCTTCGTGTGTCCAATAAGTCTTCTGTCCAATCGCGTTGTGTCCAATAACTTCTGTGTCCAATAACATGTGTGTCCAATAATTTGTGTCCAATCCTGTTTGTGGGCAAGTGGGTCCCTCCCTTCCTGATCCGGTTAGCTAAATGAGGTCTCGAACCCGCCCGGATCATGCATAGGTACAACATTTTCAATGTGGTTAGACTAATGTTTTCCATAGCATGCCAGGATCAGGAATCGGTCAGGCACTCCTAGTCGGGTTAGCCAGATACGGCCCTGCTTTTGGGCAGAACATTTGAATATTCAAATCTGGTTGACTTAAAATATACACCCCTTTAGACAAAATTATCAGAGTTCCAGAAGGGCATATCTGGCAATGCCGTTGTACAATAAATAAATGAGAGATGTTTTCTTTAGTATCGTTTATTATTGTGATACTATCGTTTACAAATAGTTGTATTTTTATGTATGTGTCTCACATAATTATTCACGTATAAGGGAAACAGCATATACTTTCTCGGCCATTCCGCCACTTATATCCAAAATCACCATTTTGGGTCGATTGATTCTATTGTAAACATTTTTCGACGTTGCGTTTTTTCACGCGACACATTTCAAAAATTGATAAGTCGCATATATATGTGTACATAGATCTTTTAACACTCCACACTGTTCCTTTTATTTTTATTCTGTTTTCGGCTTAAGTTTTGTATATATTTTGGATCTGAAAGATTATTCCATTATTCAAAACAACCCCATTATTTCGCGATTTGTTTGAGATTATCAGACCTTTATATGTCAATTTGGTTAGCTTAAAAATAAAACAGTAAACAATGAATAAACTTTCAATAATTGAACTGGCGTTATGCGTTTTATATATATTGGACCTTCTCATTTTTTGCTATGGACCAAATCAGGAGCCTGATCGTGGCCGGTTTAGTAGCCTGATAACGCCCGGATTTGTAGCCTGATCATGGCCAGATCAGAAATGGCGTTACATGCTATATCAGGGCCGGGTAGAGCCGCCGTATCCGGGCCCGATTACTAATTAAGGAAAACCTGATGATGCCCGGGCCTCAGCCAGAACCAAATTCTGCTCGGGTTACTCTCTCTCGGAGGCATTATCTCCTTATAAAATTCTTACCAAACTTCCACACTGATAGGGCAAGCTTTGAATCTCTTTTTCCTAAACTTGTTAACCGTGTCCCAGAAATCTCTCGGTGATCGGGAATTAGATATAGTCTCTCTCAGTTTCTCTATATGTTCCTTCTTACATGCTTTGACCATGTTCGTATGTTCTTTTCGCATCTTTTTAAAAAGTGTAATTATTTTGGTTTTCATTTTACGTAATTTATTGCAGTACCAAGCCTTATTACGATGTTCCGAGGACGATTTAAACTTTTTTTGTAACGCATGCATGAGAAGTGCTACTTCTCATGCCTGCCGCGCGTGGCGTAAGTGGCCCTTTACGGCCATCGATGCTATTTTACTTCTCGCACGCACTTCTCGCACACGCGCGACATTACACTCAGTAGCACTTCTCATGCATTTGTTACAAAAAGTATTATGCGATACAGAGCGAGAGAGCGATCATCATACGACAGTTGTGAAGTTGATCGCACTCACCGCGATCGTGCGATCAACTTCCCAACCTGCGTATAATGATCGCTTTCTCGCCCTTGTATCGTAAAGTACTATTAGAGCTTAGCTTCAACTCACGGCTGGTTTGCCAAATATGCCTTACAACTAAATTGCTACCATCATTAACATCCTCCAGTTCAGGAATCGGTTTTTCGTTCATCTTGTCTGAGAATTATGTATCCTTGTCTAGGTCCCATATAAATTTTAACGGCGTGGTTACAAGCATTGTCTGAGAATGGGTCAACTGCTCTATTTCTTTTATAAGTTTTACTCTTATCGGTAGGTGATCGGATGGACCCATGTTTATAATTTCAAAGTCTTCTATAAGGTCTATGCTACTCCGATTTATCCATAATAAGTCGATTGCACTATTGCTTTTACCGACGTATGTCTAATTCCCCTCGCTATCCGCGCGACACCGTCCATTTAGAACGAATAAACTCATTGCCTCCAGGTTTTCAAGTATCGAGATTCCATTTCTATTGCATATATTATCCCTGGAAGTTCTAGCATGTGTTATACTTGAGTCATAAACAATAGATTCATCGATTTGGTTTTGATTGCCAATACGTGCATTAAAGTCTCCGCCCAGAAATAACGGAAGCTTATATACCTCAGTGAGGTGACGAACGTACTCAACCAGCATCATTAATCTATCTTCATAAAAACGTTCGTGTAAATAGACGTTAACCACGATAATATCCTCGCCTTTGATGCTACATTTTACTGCAATCCATGAGTCGCTTTTATCTAAAATCTTAAACTTTGTAACTAGAGTTTTATTAATAAGTACGCCCAATCTTCCACTTGCCCGTCCGGCTGAAAATTCTTTTACAGCTGGACTGCCCGCGAATACATAGTCCTTAAAAACTTCTGGTAAAGTTATGTCTACATTTTCCCTCCAAGTTTCACTCAACCCTATAACAGCACAATTCTCAATATGCGTTGCATAGTCCGAGTTCGCAATGTCTAAAAAGTTCTGAAAACCGAAAACATTCCAGAATAACATACTTATTTGTTTTATGTTTTCTATTGCTGTCTTTCTATTGTTCAGATTTTTTCTCTTTTATCTTCATACTCTAAGGCCTCGTTGGTAGACTCGAATGTTTCTAAAAATTGACTCAGTTCCTGCTGGTTAAACCTGCTGTTTGTGGCCGCTCCGCCTACTATTCACGCTGCTTCCCGTTGTGACGTCCTCCTGAAAGATTTGGAAACTCGCAGTAGCTTCCAAAGTCTGGAGACAGGGTTTCTCGATGTCTATCCTGCCTTGCTGTGCGTCCACGCTGCTGGCTTTGTTGAGTCGTGTGCATCCCTCTCTTCTGCGACTCTCAGGGTTCTCGTCGCAGGTGTTTTGGCGAAAAGTTTCGATGAGACATCTTCCCTCTCTCCACTCATACGTGTGCTCATTAATTGGTAATCTTTTGTACCTCATTTTGATGGTGTTTCCTTTCGCTTTTTCTTCTTCCGCCACTTTTGCTATTTTCTTCTGCGTCTCCCTGTCATGGATGGTTCTGTCGTGGTTTATGTACACCCCTGTCCCGTAGATCTTTTTCTTCTTCTCCATTACCCGCTTTTTTGTCTCTGCGTTAGCAAGTTTCACTATCTTTGCACCTTTACCCAGAGTTGTTGCTTCTTTGATGTCCGCTGTGACACCCAATTCTTTATCTAAAATCTGCATAATACTCACGGCAGTGGCTCGATCCTACAAATCCCAACTGAACACAGACGGTATTGAACACGGGCAACCCAAAACAACAGACGCAATTGACGAATGCGTCCTTTTGAGTCTGTGTCCAATTGGAACAAAGCTGGATTACCAAACGTCTCTTCTGTGTCCAATGAGGTCTGTGTTCAATTGAGCCATTGGACAATCTTTCGGTGTTGAACTAATGTTTGTCGAGTTTTGTTGTGTTGGTGCAGTGTCGAGTTTTGCCGTGTCGAGTTGCGCCGTGTCCAGTTAGTGCTGTGTCGAGTTCTGCCGTGTCGAGTTGCACCGTATCTAGTTATTGCTGTGTCGAGTTCTGCCGTGTCGAAGTGGTAACGTGTCCAGTTGATTTGTATGCAGTTGCCCATGTTCAATACCGTCTGTGTTTAGTTGGGATATGTAGGATCGAGCCACTGCCACACTCACATCAACTGCTTGTTGGTCTACGTCTAGGCCACGAATAGCAATATTATTCCTCCTCTCCTGTCTGTCTCTATATTCTTCACGCTTTTCAAGCACTTGAATCCTATCCATGAAAGACTGTTTAAGAATCTGCTACCATTTATTAATAAATTGTTAATTAATTTTTCCTGTTAGAACTGAGTTGATTTTGTTTCTGCGTGTCGGCTCCGCCCCTCTACCGTTAAGAGTTGAGCTAGTCGATTATTAGCCGTCCCGTTTGTCTTGCTGCCGAATCAGCTAGTGGCCCAGACAAATCGGCGTTATTATTGTTTTATTTGGGGTCGTCTTTTGACGGCTGGCGCCCATGGGAGGCAGCTGAGGAAACGCGGACGAAGATGCCGGAGAAAGTATTTTCTCGGTTACAAAATACAGAAAATAATTCTATTGACGAATTATTTTCTGAACTAAATCGCATCCAATAATGTTTTCTTTGCACAAAACATCTTATTTTATCTGAAATCTATCCAACATACCGATGCCCATCTGGAATAAAAAAATCGGCCATTTCGGGACCACCCTACTATACGAGCATGAAAATCTCGAAAACAATACGGATTCATGAAAACAAAGTTTTCTCCATAAGAAAACGAAACAAACAAATTTGCATGCAAAAATTGGAAAGGGTTTTTTTTAAGTACATTTTTTCCACTACTTTGATTCAGTATAGTTTCCGAAATTTAACAAAAATAGATTTTCTCGATGGCAAAAATATTGGTCGTTAAACAGTATATGGAGCCCTTAAATGCTTAATCTTTATTATGGAACGACGCGGCAGTTGGCTGAAAAATAGGGTATGATACGCTTTATATTTAATAAATTACTTCGGCATATTTTTTCATGTAATCGTGAGAGCGGCGATTGCATTTTTATTGTACAAGCTTCGCTTACTATTTATCTCATTATTAAAAAGAAAGATAGAGTATCGTTAGTTACAACAGAAAATTAAAATATATTTCTACATATAGGACAGGTTGACTTCTGACTCGTCGTGAACCACTTGTACTGTAAAAATAAAAAAGGCAGAATTAGTTCAAATAAATATGCTAGACTGTCGCTTATTTCTTGCACAACCCAGAGAATAAGCCCAGGGCTCGGCGATTTTGAAATCGTGCAATCACGATTTCAAATTGCACCTGGACTTTATTTAATACCTAATTCCGATGGAATTTTTAATTTATTTAGATGTAAATACTAACTTCCTCTGGAATTAAGATTTGAATTAAAAGCAATTGTGTTTTCAGAAAGAATTTGGATTCAAATCGAGATAAATAACTAATTCCACTAGAATTAGGATTTTAATCAAAATTACTAGTTACACTGGAAAGAGGATTGAAATCAAAATAATAGTTCTACTAAAATTAGGATTTCAATCACAATGAATTACCATTCCACTCGTAACTGGGATTTAATCAAACATTTTAAATTATTTTAATCTAAATCAGCTGATCCCTGAATAAGACACCAATACTTCTAATTCTAACTTTTACTGTTTAACTGAACGAAAAAGTATTTAATGTCATTTTAAATAACATCTTGTAATAATGCAATTAAATGATACGAAATAAATAAATAAATAAATAAATAAAAATGTCCAGGTATCTTACCAGGCAGGGTGCATGGAACTTCTTGCGGCACGTGTGACAAGATAACTTTGGTATTTGGTAGGTATTGATGTGGAATATGCTATAGCATATGAAGCACTCCTCGACGCCCGCAAATTTTTTATCTAAATTCCTCTTCCACATGAGCAAACCATCCCAAATCGAGCCATTCTAAAGTGTGACATTCTTGTGAGAAACGTATTGGGAAATTACATGGTAAATTAGTTATCACTAATTTCTTACTTGATGAGTCAAGAATATTGAAAGCTGCATGTGACAGTTTCGCCAATTAGCGGCACCTCCAGCATGTTGACCGGGTTCCACGGTCACAAGCCCAAGAGGATGATTGCTGGGCAGAACCATGCTCAACTCTAATTTAGTGTCGTCCATCTGATAGAGTGCGACAACTTCTCGAACGGACGGATGTACTTTTATCTAAGACATCATGAATATGAATATTATTATGTTTAAAGTAACTATAACGATCGTAAAGGCCAGAGTATGGAAGGTGTGTGAGCGTGTATGCGTGCGTGCGTGTGCGAGAGAAAATATGCTCATCGGGAATCAAACCCGGATTATTCAGGCACTGAGTAAGAACGCAAAACACTGCGCGCATGTTAACTATATTTCTATTTTTTAAAATAAACACAAGGAAACACAGGGGAACTGCGCTCAGCGTTGGGCGCGCAAACCACTGCGCGGCTAAGTGTCACCCATCCAAGTTACGGCTGCAAGAAATGCTGATAAACTCTGGGGACCGCCGAAGCCACACATCAAGCGCCCGTCTTTTGCTGTCGGTTTCATATAAGCTATATATTTCTCTCATTCAAACCATCTTCTTATGTGCAATTTAGGGTCGTGCCGAAACTTTTTATATTCACTTCTAATGAACTTTTTATATTTCTTGTCATTTTTGCATATGAAGCTGCGTGTTTTTATCTCATTTATTAAATGTTTAATTTTACTCAATGTTTAATACCGGCAGTTTTTTTATTTAAACAAGTAGAGAAAAGATTCCGCCGCGATCCAGGTCCAAAACTAATATTCAAAGTTTACGCAACAGCAACCTGTTGCGTAAAATTATGTTGAAAATACATTTATTATATCCTTTAAGGGGATGCTGGAGTAGATTTTTTTTCCGACATTGTTCGGTAAATATAGGTCATTTCTTAATATATACAACTCATCGTTATTACGTAACGTATATGCTTCATATTTGACAGGGATGTAACATGAACATAAGCGCTTCGGCGTCGGGTTCAATGGCGGTCAGGAACACAGACGAAACAGAAAACATCGACGATATGTCAACAAACCTTTGCTGTAATGTGTAATCGTTTCTGAAACTCAAATATGTCAAATCAGACCGGACGTCAATTCATCGACGTTTTCCGAATATTCCAAAACCATTAGAATATCGATTACACAAGTCACATTCACAAATAGTGTACACTGCGGTCGCGTAGAAAACGCTCGGAGCCTTTGTCGAAGCACACAAGCTACGCGAATGCAGTATACACTATTTGTGGATGTTGCTTGTGTAATTGACATTCTGATGCTTTTGAAATATTCGGAAACTGTCGAAGAATTGACATCCGGCTCATTTGACATATTTGAGTTTTAGAAACGATTACATCTTACAGCAAAGGTCTGTTAACATATCGTCGGCGGCCACATTGGTTTTCGGAAGGTTCAGTATTATGCGATTTTTTCTTTTTCGTCTGCGTTTCTGACCGCAATTGAACCGGACGCCGGAGCGTTTATGCTCATATGACATCTCTTTCAAATATGAAGCATATACGTAGCGTAATAACCATGGAGACTAGAGTAAAGGAGACCGAACGCTTATGGCGCGAGGTCTAGAATTTTGGTCTACAAAACGGGCCTACGTTTTAGTTGCAGTTGTCACTACAAGCGTCGCTCCGATCGTTGAGTTCCACGGTGAAGTTAGCGCTTGGTCGATAAACTATATTCAATTTGTGATTAGAGATTCCAAAGTAACTCGATAGCGAAGCGCGTTGAGTAAGGGCGTTCTTGTCCGTGAAGTTCACGGATCAAATCTTTATGCAAGAATTTTTTTTTTAATTAGAGCAAATACCGTTTTAAAGTATCGAAATATCCTTTTATTTTTCTTTCGTTTCATAGCTAGCGGCAAGTAATTTATATACTTACAATTGTTAAACAACATTTTGGTACAGATAAACGATATTGAATTACTGATTAACGATACCAAAGTGACTCGATAGCGAAACGCGTTGAGTAAGGGCGTTCGTGACCGTAAGGTTGACGGATCAAATCTTTATGTAAGCATTTATTTATTTTTTTTAATTAGAGGAAATACCGTTTTAAAGTGTAGGAATGTCCACCTTTTATTTTTCAGTTTTCAGTTCATGTTTTAATCGACCCAAAATTTACTTAATTAGTTACAATAATTATACATTCTTGATAAAAAAAAAATGCATGAGGAAAGAATCGATCCGCGAACCTTCCGAATACGAAGCTTGTATCTACGCGCTTCGCCGTCGCGTCTCTTTACGTTAGGTGTTCAGTTACTCGATATCGTTTATCTGATATAATTTCTGTTATGGAATTTGGACAATAAGCATCACCTACCGACTTAAAAACTGGCAATAATCGCCATGCAATCTGAACAAACTAAAATAACTTGTTTATACTTTTCGCGTACAGATGCTATACCTCTCGCCCCCTAGGATACGACGGTTTTCGACGAAACGCACAATTAAACGATCCTTAAAGCGCCTCCAGGTGCTAGTAGGACAGAATCCAATAATTAGTCAATCCGTAATTACGTGTAAACTTAATGTATTCAAGTATGATCGCGTAAGTACGAACGTAGAAGAATGCTCTATTCAAAATTCCCGCCCTCTGGGATCTAATCGTACGCTGTGCCTCTATCGGCGAAAGCTGAAATAATTTTCGCCCATTTCATCGACCATCCGCTCAGCACTACGTTCGGTCTCCTTTACTCTATCCTCCATGGTAATAATGATGAATAGTGTATACTAAGAAATAGCCTATTTTTGCTGACCAATGTCGGTAAAAAAAATTTACTCCGGCATCCCCTTAAGATGATGTGCTACTGCTCGGTCGGTAACAAAAACTTTAAAGCGTTGTTTTAGGTCACAATTCATGTTCCAGGCAAAAGACGTGAAGTACTGACTGCGTCTTGGCAGTCTGCAGTCAATACTTCTCAACTTTTATTCGAAAAATCAACCATGGCGAAGAATAACACTTCGGGAAAATTCCGCTATCTCACTCGCACTTATGGGGATCTCAGAAAGACAGGCGATATATAACGCGTCACCTTAAGGTGATGTGTTACATATCGTCTGTCTCTCTCAGATCGCCATAAGTGCGAGTGAGATAGTTGAATCGTCCCGAAGTGTTATTCTTCGCCACGGTTGGTTTTTCGAATAAAAGTCGAGAAGTACTGATTGCGGAGTACCAAGATGCAGTCAGTACTTCTCGTCTTTTGATGATGTGCTACTGCTCGGTCGGTAACGAAATCTGTAAAGCGTTGTTCTTCATTACAATTGATATTTCAGGCAAAATACAAGAAGTACTGACTGCATCTTGGCACTTTGCAGTCAGTACTTCTCGACTTTTATTCGAAAAATCAACCGTGGCGAAGAATAACACTTGGGGAAGATTCAGCTATCTCTCTCGCACTCATGGCGATCTGAGAGAGACAGACGACATGTAGCATATCATCTTAACGTGATGTGCTAGTCGTTTTATCGCTCTCTCTCACGCCATCATGGTTGCCAATGGCAGTATCTCTCTCGCACTCACGGCAGTTCAGTCATTGTAGCACATCACCTTAAGAGGAGGCAAAACCTTCATGAGTGCGAGAAAGATAGCGAATATCTTTCGGAAAAAGAATTCTCAGAAACTTTATCTTTTTTGGGAAAATTGAAGTTTTACATCATGCAGAATTAAGAGACCCATGATGTAAAATTTATTCTTTATCAAAAAATGTTCGGCATCCTCTGAAGGATTGGTTACAGTTTTTGTTACCGACTAAGCAGGTTTCACCTGCCCTTAATACAATGGGTAAGCTTTTTTTTATTGTTATACGATGGTGCATTATGTGAATGCCTCTTAGACATAGAATCCGTTTCTAAATATTTCTCTATTTGAAACATATTGTTTCTTTGTGCTTAATAATTACAAGCAAAATATAGACAACATGAATATGGATAGAATATTGTTCAAAATAACTTGTGATATTTACTTTCATTTAAAGCTTTAATGTTTTTTTTAACGTTTTTGAAAATTCACCTGCATGTTTTCGATGTCTACCAGTCTGTTGTTGAGCAGCTCTTCCTGACACAGCATGGGACTAACATATACAGTCGTTATTCTTTCGACTGCGGCACTGATTCTACTGTCAGCAGTTCCCCACCATTGTCTCACAAGAACCGGTAAATGCCTTAAAGTGTTGGTATAAATCCAGCAGACGATGTGATCTAATCTCCACTCAGTCCAGCTCTCTAAATCCACAAATAGTTTTAAAAAAAAAGAATTGCAAAGAATAACCTTGCACATAGCGTCCTCATTATTTTTCACTTTTAACGAAGCTACCTCTATGATGACATTTATTCAGCGATTTTGGATTCCTTATAAAGTAAGATTTGTGACAAGTAAAAAAAAAGTGCGGAAGCAATTTGCAAGATTTTATTTTGCATCCTGGTTAAAATAATTTGTCTAAACTGAGGTTTAGCGAAATTTGAGTCGTCAAGAAATAATAAAGAAATATTCAAATTTCTATATAATCAGGACCCTTCTACTGATCTTTACTTAATTATATATCTAGTATCATCGAATATTATTTAGTTTATGTAAAAAATTTGGAATCGCTATCTCAGGATGTGCAAAAACTAATACGTCAATTTTTCGAAAAGTTTATAACTCAGTCAAACTCGATACCAAATAACATTGAGTGCACCTGCATTTATCAAGAACTATTTAGCAAAATAGACGAGATTTTATGAAAGTTAGAGTGACCACGCCCTATTTCGAGTAATTAAAAAAAGACAAAATCTAAATTTGTGTATACAATTTGTCAACAATGCTACTGCTTCATTTAGGTACACACTAAGGTGTCTCATTTCTTTTCTTTTTTTTATGATTTGTACCCGTTAAAACTATAGATTTCGACCTTAAAGAACACCCCTTGAAAGTAGATCGCTGGTGATTCTAAATCTAAGAGATGCCACGTTTCTGGGTTTAAACGTCGAATGCCTTACGTTGTCTTACGATTTGTCTCAGCGCACTGCTGCCGCGAGATGTTTTTTGAAGTTGAAAACTATACTTTTGAAGGGTAAAAATTGAATGAAAAGATAGTATATTGTGTATCTAGTACGTAAAGAAGATTATCTTCGCACGAGCTGCGAGGGCGATCACACGACTCGAAATAGTACTTTGCGATACTAGTGCGTAAAAGCGGACTTTCGGCGAAGGTTGGAAAGTGGCTGCACGAGTCGGACCGAGCGCTACAACTCGGCTTCGCCTCGTGCCGTTTGTAGCGCGAGAGAAGACGAGTGCGGACACTTTACAACCGCCGTCTGGAGTCCGCTTTTACGTACAAGTATCGCATACTACTTTTTGTAACAAATGCACGAAGTGCCAGGTTATGTATGGCCGGCCGTGACACGAAGGAAAAGAACCGATGTGCGCATGCGCGCACAGTATTTTCGATACGGTTATCGTATTTTCGATACGGTTATCGTATTTTCGATACGGTTATTGTATTTTCGACACGGTTATCGTATTTTCGATACGGTTAGCGTATTTTAGATACGCCTTCTCGAAAAGCGCCATCTTCTGTCACAGCCGGCCCATGCACAACCTGGTACTTTTCGTGCATGCGTTACAAAAATAATCTTACGCACGTGATACGCATACTATTTTTTGTAATGCTAGCGACAAAATTGCGTTTTTTTTTCGAGGGGGTTTCGCATGTTTCAGGTGCGAGGTTTCCGATGGCCGTGAGTAAAGTAATTCACTTTTTGTAACGCATGCATGAGAAGTGCTACTTCTCGTACCTGCCGCGCGTGGCGTAAGTGGCGCTTTACGGCCATCGATGCTATTTTACTTCTCGCACGCACTTCTCGCACGCGTGCGACGAGACAGCACTCGCCTTCGGCTCGTGCTGCTGTGATACTCGTGGGGCTCGTGCGATTAACTTCCCAACCTGCGTATAATGATCGCTTTCTCACCCTTGTATCGAAAAGTACTATTACGCACGACCTTTACTTGACGCATAGCGTTCGGAAACCGAGCACTTTAGACCCCCCCCCCCCCCCGACAAAGCACACTTTTCGAGGGGCTATTACAAAAAAATCGAAATGAAACACCCTAGTACACATATACAAATGTAGACATTTTTTTCTAAACCACTTTTTTTCTACATTTTGGTCCATTCTAAATATCCTGAAATGAAAAACGCGAAAAACGATTCGAAAGTAATTAAATTTCATTGAGTTAAAAAAAATACCTCGGAATTCGAGAGATGGCAAAGTGCTAAAGATCTCCATCAATTTCGAAGCTTTCGACTTGTTGTCTTGTAAAACTTCGACTGGCATTAGCCTGAAGATATTATTAAGCAGGTACGGAAAGTAATCGTCTCTGGAACATGAAAATAACAAGTGAATCGACTTCTTATTACAATCAATACATGTTCCAATATAGTAACAATATTAGAATCTAAGTTAAAATTAGTACAGAATTGTGCAGTAGATACTTACTTGAGAAATTCGGCGTATTGGTAACGCAGATCTGCATGAGCGTGAGCACACATATCCAGTACGTTTGCCCATGCCAGAAGGTAGCCTATAGTATAGGTATAAGAGTCCGTATTCGGTTGAATCGTACAACTCGCCGTATCGCATAATCTACACACAAAAAAAATAAAAAGATATCACGAATAAAATAGCAAAATGTCGCATATATTGTTACACAACGCAAAATCTATTTTGTCAACAACTCACTTGAAACCCATAAGCATAGCATTGACAATCTTTTGAGTCCTTGATAGAACTTCTTCGAATATCATGATGTTCAAATCATTCGACTCGCAAGTCTCGCCCTCGAGGAGAAGTTTGTCTTGCTCCACAAGCTTCGGAATCACTCGACTCATAATATGATATGCAGCCAATTGTAGGCTCGACACAGGAGAAGTTAGGAGCTTCAGCGACAAGTTAATTATCTCCTTTGAAGTTACTTTTGGCACTCCAGCACCGACATCAAGATCTTTGAAAAACGTATTTCCATCTATCACGCTCATAGCTTTGCTCAAGGAATCCAAAACAATGACCGGCCTCAGTTGTTCACGTTTCTCGTTGTATAGATCTGCATCGGTCGAAACAAATTGTAGTGTTTTTAATTAAAAAGAAAAAAGGTAAATGAAAAAACCGTTCTTCGAAGATACGTACTTGCGTAAAACAACCACGTGCTCGCGATTCCGAGATGTACATCGTCGGCAACTACGTTTTTCCATTCGTCTAGCAACGTCGGTGGTAATCCTTGAATCGTATCTCGCTCGTGTTTGAGGAGTAAATTCTGAACCTCGTAGTAAAGTTTGCTGACGGCGACAATCAAAGCTGTAGTCTAAAAAAAATCCAATTGATGGTAGAGTATTTTTTGGTTTCCTCAATTTAGCGTAATGTGCGGAATTCCATATCAGTTTGGCCACCATCAAAAATTAACTTTTGGGAGGTTATTTAGATTTTTCCGACTTAAAAAGTTTTGTGGTACGGATCGTCATATCTCAAAAACGGTAAATCGTACTAAAAATTGGCAAACACATAAATATGCAGTTTTTGTCATGTCGAAATATAAAATTTATTCAGATTTCCTTAAGGATTTAAAACAATAATTTATGGTAAAATGACAAAAAACATGGTTTTTCAGTATAGTAGACTTTTGCCCTTGACCACTGTATAAATACTATCTACAGGTTGCTGTGTGGTGGCCTAGCGCGGGAGTCTACTGTATCATTTTTTCGTTGGACTCGAAACGACTCAAAATTGACAGCCATTTTTTTCTTCTAGAATGAATACTCGCTCTAAACAGATCGAGCACTTGCTGTTGAATGTACCAATTTACTTTTATGTTCTGTATGTAATAAAAACTTATATGCGTTACCTGATTCATGGAAATCACAAACGGTGGGAATATATAACTGTTTTACATAAAATATCTACATCTTTCCGACAAATGCATTTTTCATTAATCGAACTTTACACAAATTTTTAGTATATACGTAGAATATGTGAAAAAATTGTAGTTGTCAACCGCGATTGCTGTCTTTTTAAATCGAATGTTCATTAATAAAATAATTAATAACAGCTTTCCATTCCGAACGGTTTCACGTCCCTTAAAAAGAAAAGATACTGAAATTCATTTGTTATTTTTATAAATATTGAAAATGTTGCGGCGACGATAAAAACCGATGTTTTTTCTTCACATTCATTCTTCGACGATGATGAAATAAATCTCAGCACTTCAGTGGCATTAAAAATATCTGAGATGATTTCCTTGCATCAGAAACCCTCTTCCCCGGTCTAAATAAATAAAATAAAATGATAAAATGATATCATAAGTTTGCCAAAAGGCAACCTGGCCAAATGGTGAATCCTTTCAAAAGCGCGCAAAACTGGCCGAATTTGATGTTTGCGATAACTGTCGAAATTGCAGCCCTCGCTTTGCTCGAGTAAGAAACCTCACGCTCGCCGTAATCGTTAAATTTCGAGCCTTGTTGCACAATATACTATTTTTGAGCGGTCGAAGTAATATGCAATGTAGGCTATACAGACCTTAGCATCGCTGTGAAGATGTTTAGATTTGTTGATGGAAAGCTGCCATGACGCCAGGAAGATCAATACAGCATCCCACTGTTCCGTGGAGAATTTCTTGGGCGCTACTCGTACGAATTCGGCAAACAGATGAATAACGTTGAGAGGTAAGGCCAGATCAGCCCACTCAACGGAAGCCATGGCCCTAAGTTAATTCAATTTATTATTTAAAAAAATGGAAAATTGAATTTCCCGGTATTCTACTAAATCTGTCGAGCCACTACCGCCTCTCTTGATTATGTACTTAAGACTTACTTGTCTAATAGTAATGATCCTGATTCGGATTGTCGATAATAAGGTAGGTACTCTTTGACGATTTGATCCAGAGCCCCGAGACATTTAGATATGTCATTTTCTTTGCTGAGAATATTTCGCGCAGTTTTAACCGCGTGAAGTTGTTGGAATCCTGACAATTTTTTGTCTAAACTTACATAGTCGGTTAAGACCTGTAGAACAAACGGGATGTGAGTATTTATTGCATATTTTTCAGGTAACATCGAGAGACAAATACAAATACCTGGCGGCCATCATGGCCGACTTCTGTTGAGTTTTCATCAGAGCCGTAGGCGAGGCGGAGAAATTGGGAGAGCCAGCTGCGATACTCGAACCAGTAGAGATCCACGTTGCGGCTAGAAAATCACATTGTTAAATATGTCAATTTGTATTAATTGTATACATTCTTTCAGAATCTTTGGATTACACATGAAAATCTTATCTTAAGTAACCCAATTAATGCGTCCTGATTGAAAAATATAATTATTATCTTGCCTCATCATTCCACCTAATTGTCCTCCAAAAGTTTTTAATACTCCGTACAAAATTTCTTGTTCGCACCATATTCATATTTGATTTCTATACGAAAAGAATCTTCCAGACGCTGACCGTTCGGTCTCGCCGGAAGATTCTGCATTCCAATTTCAAACAACTTGTATCCGCTCGTTAATTATCGCGAGCGCTTAACTATTCTTCACCGTGTTTCCACTTTCCTGCAACTTTACTGTCCATGCGGGCAACGTAAAGATCCCCAAAACTGCTACTGAATCTCCTATTCACTACTTCTTCAGTATTTTTATCTTTTCACTTCTCAGTCGTAAGTCAACCTTTAATCAACAAATATGAAATAAATATCTCGATAACGCTGAAAAGCGCGTCTTTAACTATAACGTTCAAGTAGACACTTTTTTTCCTTTTAAATCGGTTAATTGAAAGTGTTAAATTCAGCTCATTCAATAAAGTACATTATGCTACAAGGGAGGGAAATGCGCGATGTTTTTTAGATCGGGTCCCCTCCGTGTGGCATACGACTATTTTTTCCGTCGTCGTTAAAATGAACTCCTTCGCATGCGTAAATAAGCACAACCTTGCTCCCGCTGACAGCTCCCTCCGGGAGTAATGGGGTTGTACTGCGCATGCGTGGCTAACAGCGCACGAGTACTCGTTATTGGTCGAAAATCAGCCGCTTCCCTCCCGCGTTGCACGCAAGGAATGGGCTCATTTCAGCGAAGTTGGGAAAAAATAGTACATTACGTTACAAGGGAGGGAAGTGCAACTTTTCACCGAGAGTGAAGTTTGATGCCCGAGCGAAGCAAGGGCAGAAAATCACACGAGGTGAAAAGTCGCTCTCCTCCCTTGTAACATACTATGCTTTTCTCCCGATTTCGCTAAAATATACTCACATTTCGTGTGTGCAACAAGGACGGAGAATAAGCTCCTTTTTAACAAATGACGACACGCATGCGTAGTACGATGATTACGTCCCTCATCATTTGTAACAAATGAGCGATTTCCCGCCCGCGTTGCGGACACGAAATGGGGTTATTTTAGCGAAGTCGGGAGAAAAATAATATACACGTGAGGTAATTAAGAATTGGAGTTTTAACTCTCAATCGATCCTAAAAATATATAATTCTTCAGAGCCTCGTTTGCTCGGGCCATAACATTAATGTAGCAAATATACAACGTTAGCAGCTAAAACGTTAAATAATTATTAATTCAATTGTTTACCCCAAAGGGAATGGATCTACAAAGCTCCGGTCCCATATTTCCTTCGATATGGATTCCCGCAGCTTCACGCATTCCGCAACTAAAATATTGAGCGTGGTATCAATCCTTTCGTAGTTTCTTGCCTGCACAAAAAAATCATCGTCTTGCGCATTCGTAAAAAGAGTATACAAAATGTAATATGTAAGGCATTCCATATCAGTTCAACCGCTAATAAAAATGCAAATATTGTTAATAAAAATTATGCTGTAAAATCCGAACAAATACACAAATTTAAAAAAATAGTTTAAAACTTTTGAAAGGTTGTTCTTAACTGTTTCAATTTTTCAATTTCTAACTCAAATATTCGTAATAATTTTCTTTTTTAACTTGGCGTCGACTTGATCTCCCCCATTATATCCAAAATGATCAAACACTAAAATATTCGGTTTTTGGGTTCAAGAAGAATATAATTTATTAATATTCAATTAAATAATTAACACCACATCTTATGGTAAAATCACCAAAAATATATTTTTGTAATATGAAAAACATCCCATCTGTGGCGACTTAGTTTCTTCAAATTTTATTAATGAAAAATAAATTTTCAGTATCATTTGTTTTCGTTGGATTCTAAATTACTCAAAAGTGACAATTTAATTTTTCATAGATCGGGCTTGACCCAAAATTATGGTATATACGCCGAATATGAGCAAGCTAAATTGCCATCGCCAACAGATAGTCTTCCTAAATCGAATTTTAATTATTCGAAAAAATAATAACGTCTCTGACTTGCGAACGGTTTTAAGTCCCATAAAAAATATACTATAAGAGCATTTATGTAATACGTGCATGAGAAATGCTACTTCTCGTGGCTGCCACGAGTTGCTTAAACTGCGTTTTATAGCCAAGGGTACGCTAACAATGTCGCGCATGCGCAATTCGGCCCAATTTTATTTATGCCATACCGGTGCGCGAAATCGCACTTCGCACACTGGTAGCATAAAATTTTGTTCGGAACTCGTGCGAGAAACTTTTTCTCAAAAAATGTTTCGTCGCACTCGTATCGAAAACTACTATTCTCGCATTAGTGCTTTCTTCTCGCACTACTGCTTTCTTCTCGTACGCAGTTCACGCACGCTCCGCTCGGGCGCCCCACGCCCAATCGGAGACCGTCGTGAGACTAGCGTACATAATCCGAAAACCATAGTGATGTTCAGGCTCTATTAGGCGTTCGATACGACTACGGTGACCGTGATTTTACTTGTTTTGTGTTTTTATTTGTGTTTTAACTGCGATATTGACGAATCAATCTTGCGCTGTAATTGCAATCGCAGAATGTGCAACATTCTCGAAGTTCCTAGTTTAGACTGCTAAAAAATAAATGTGTTCAAATGATTAAAGTATTAAAAGATATAGTATATTACACTACAAGGGCAGAAAGTTGAGATTCCTGCACTGCGCGCAACGATGCCCGAGGCGTAGCCGAGGGCATCATGGAGTGCAGTTCAGGGTTCTCAAATTTCTGCCTGTGTAGTGTATACTATTTTTCGTTATACTTGGCCGAAAGTACGAAAAAAATTGCATTTTTGTATTGAAAGATATTGATGCCTGCCCCGACATTTGCGGCACGAGCGAAGCGAGTGTTGCTGGTCGGGGGCAGGCATCTAATCAAGTACATCTGAATAGACACTACTTTTCTAAAAAATATTAATTTGATTATGGAAGCCTAATTTTATTAGTATTTTTTCGAGTATATATCACTTACTGATTTATCTTAACTGTTAAACTTTAGCATACATCAATTGTAAATAAACTTTGAGGTTATGCAGGCAAGATGTATAGAGTATTAATGCGCGCGAATAAGTTACTACTCCCGTTGTATAGAGGGCACGTGTATAGCTTGACCAACACATGAATGACATGTGGATAAACAAAGTGAGCGACTCCTGACTTTCGGCCGCCTTGTGTGTGTGTGGGCCGGTCTCAGTGCACGAGTAATTTCTTTCGGCCCGCTGTCGCAGAGCGCATGCGCGTCTCTACCGAGACATAAAAGTTAGCCTTTCTGCCGTGATATCGCGGCAGGAGGGACGTACTTTCAGCATAGTATGAAGAAAAAATATTCTGTGTCATCAAATAAATACTTTCATGTGTTTTTATTGCACTGGTATTTTTTAATTTAATTTTCGACCCATTTTTCAATATTTTGTGGGTTTTAGTGCATTTCTCATACATTTTTTACATAAAACAGTATGCGAAACGCGTGCGGCACAGTGACCATCATACGACAGTTATGAAGTTGGGCGCACGAGCCGCACTCGTACCACAGGCAGCAATCGCCTCCGGCTTGTGTTGCTGTGGTACTCGTGCGGCCAACTTCACAACCTGCGTATAATGATTGCTACCTCGCACTTGTATCGCAATATACTATTATTTCACTCAGTGTGTAAAAACGTGGTTTTACGCACGCTTCGCGTACGTCAAACCTCATTTACACACCTTGTGAAATAAAATTTTGTACGATACTCATGCGAAAAACGTTTTCTGAACTCGTGTGATTGCAACACTCGCCTTCGGCTCGTGCTGCAAACTCACACTCGTCAGAAAAAGTTTTTTCGTTCTCGTATCGTAATGTACTATTTTGTAACGCATGCATGAGAAGTGCTACTTCTCGTGCCTGCCGCGCGTGGCGTAAGTGGTGCTTTACGGCCATAGATGCTATTTTACTTCTCGCACGCATTTCACACACGCGCGCGACATTACACTCGGTAGCACTTCTCATGCATTTGTTACAAAAAGTATTATGCGATACAGAGCGAGAGAGCGATCAACATACGACGGTTGTGAAGTTGATTCCCAACCTGCGTATAATGATCGCTTTCTCGCCCTTGTATTGCAAAGTACTATTTGAATTCTTACATATTGAACAAATTAAGTCAGCGAAAATACCCAGTGTTTTTTTCCTAAACAATTATGAACCAATTCTTTGTGTAGCAAAACATGGTTTTGAATTGATCAATGAAAACTGAATTATATATCTCTCTATATTATAAAAAGATCTCGCCGCCGCCGCCGTGTCAAGAATCGAGGGACTTAGAAAAATTCGGGCCGTCAAGAACCTAAAGAATCTAAAGAACTTAAAGAACCGCCGCTGTAGAAAATATCGAGGGACTTAGAAAAATCCGGGGGGATCTGTGAGTCCCCAAACCCGTATTTTTCTAAGTCCTTTTCCAAAAACATAGGCCCTGCAAGGGTGAGGGGCACCCTTGGGTGGGGAGCACCCTGTGGGTGGGGAGGGGGGGTGCTCCCACCCAAAGTTGGGCACCTTTGGGTGGGGGGCACTTTTTTCTTTTGGGGGCGAGCGCGCGCAGCGCGCGAGCCACAATATATATATATATATACTAGGATTTATACTATATATATATACTATACTAGTGGATACTATATATATATACTCTATATATATATATATATATACTAGCGGGGCTGCGCCCCCCTGCGCAGCCGCCCTATTTGTCATACATAGACCTAAATTTGTCAAAAATAAGCAATTAAAAAACAAAGGATGCAAAGCAGAACCTTGCACATTGTTTCCTCATTATATTTCGCTTTTTACAAAGCAACCTCTAAGAGGAAGTATGGGAATTGATTTTGGCTTCCTCATAGAGGAAGCTTTGTACAAAGCGAAATATAATGATGAAGCAATGTGCAAGGTTCTGCTTTGCATCCTTGTTTTGAATAAATATAAATAAGCGCACACTCTCGCTTTGTGAAAATATAATAAGGACAAACGGTCCAGAAACTC
>OZ019968.1:21884181-22080720 GCA_963970395.1 Ephialtes manifestator
TGAGATTAATGTAAAACGATGATTAACTGATTAGTACACTTTTACCAATATAAACTTTAGAGGTCAATCTATAAGGATTTATAATTTCCATATGATGCAAGCCTATTTCCCAAGTCCAGGGTAAATATCCATTTGAAATTCTGCATAAATGATGAAAAATACTCACGAGCTGTACATTCTCTCGTGAATAATAGTCATACACTCCTTCTGAAGGTTAACGAGTTCGACGCGATCCAATTTCTCATTGACCTTGGAGAAACCACACTTCCAAGTGTTTCTTATCAAATCCACGAATGATGCCTCCGTAGAATTAAGAGGATCGCGTAAACTCAGTTCAAATAGAGATTTCAATATTTTAACCGAACCAACGGTGAGTCGCTTGTGATCCCAGGCGAGAGTTAGAAGCCGAGACACCAATTCAACGATATTTGATAAATGCGACGAATTTTCTCGCGCAAGATGTTCGCAGAGGATCGAGGCAACATTTGCGATTGCTTCTTCACTGACGCATGGTTCTAAAATCATGAATAAAATAATAGTGTCAATTCCCTCGCGGACTGATACCACCGTTTTTTCAGTTGATTCACGGTTGAATCTTAGGATTTCGGTAGTGTAGAAAAAATGGTTGATGTTAGGTGCATTTTTTGTAGGATTCGGAGTATATAACTAAATATAGAACGAATACCAACCGATTGATTTGTACAAAAAGTTAGTCCGTAACCAACTAAAAGTTACAAATTGGGTCTACGGTTGGTATTACGAAAAATCTACAGAGTTCCAACCATTATACTGCAGAGCAAACAGTAGGATTAACGGTACGTTATACAAAATCGTATCAAAGTTCAACCATCATATCCTAATGTTTTCGGAACTGTGTGATTGTTCGAATCCAGTAGGTATTCGGGAAATCCACGATCTATTCTAAGGTTTGCTTTGGTGTACGATGGTTGGAATTGGTTAGGTTTTCGTAAAACCAACCGTCCATCCAACCGTAAGGTCGCTATATAATGATTAGAAATTGGCTAATTATGGATTGATTTTTTGCGCGAACTTAACAAACCCGCACGGATTATATTAAATCTCTGTACCAGCATTTAAAATGTTTTTCTCACCGCTGCCGTATGTAGTGGAGAAAGCCAAAACGAGAATAGTCTCGTCGTCATCCGATTTCTCGCAAACATCTTCGCTGCCCATTTTTCTCGCCATGTCAGTTAATTGTTCGGTTACGGGAGGCTCGAGGCACCACTTTCTGATAACTCCATGGTTTCTGCTTTTGTCTGACAGAGCGCAGGCCATAGCACTCCTCAATATCCTCGTATCGCCGAGCTAGTGGATTACCTTCCCATTAATATCATGTCATCATGATAGTGATGAATTTTTGAAGCGATGAACAATATTCGAATAAAAATGTATTCAAAATAATTTCCGATTCGAATAACTTTAGTTTTTGGTAATTTGAGATAATTGATCTGTAAAAAGTTGCAGAGGATGGTCCTTGCGCATTGCTTCGTCATTTTACGCCTTCTTCTACGAGATGGTATGTTGATCAAATTTGGCTTCCTCAGAGTGAAAGCTTTCAGGAAGATAGAAAATGAGGAAGCAATGTGCTAGACCCGATGTTACAACCTTGTTTTAAGTAGTTTAAAATACTATAAAATTCGAAAGCCCATCGATTATCTTGATTGCCAAAGCGGTTTAAATATTGAAAAAATGCAAATTGCTATAACATTTGAACCGCTTTACCGATCTTCCCCTAATTTCATATATACCGCCGAATATTGATACGACCTTGCTGAAAATTTAAACTGGATTGGTACAAGTTGACTTTTTGTAAAATAAAAAATTCTATAAAATCCAAACTCCTTTATCGATCTTTACCAAATTTAGCATATACGACAGCTGGATATTAGTTCATCCCTGTAGGGAATTTGAGCTAAATTAATCGAAATTGACTTGAGTTAGACTGATGTCTGATTTTCGAAAGATTCAAAATTCCATAAAATTCGAAGCGCTTTATAGATTTAGCACAATTTTAATAGCGATCGTCTTTTGACATTACTTTATTTGTAAAGAACTATTTAACTCGACAGTTAAACTTTTTTTGCTACGCTTCAATTATTGCATAAACTCTTACAAAGACAAGATCGTAACTGCTTTATCAGCATACCAATTTTCAACTCGGTTGGTAAAGCCGTTCTTGAGATATAGAGATTTGAATTTTGCACACCCGCTTGACTCTTAGATTTTTATGGAAATACATGTTTTGAGGGTCCTGAATTCCAATGAAAGTCTGGGCCACCCGAAATCACAATAGCTTTCGCAAAAAGTCGTCTGTGTATAAAATGCAGATTTGGTATTGAAATCCAGTCTGAAATCTCCACTCCTTCTGATACTTTACCTGAAATACGAATAAAAACAAATTACTACAAAATGAACAGCGAAAAATAAATGAGTAATGAGAATAAATGAGTTTAAACCATTTTGAGTATCCTGGCATGAAAAACACCTCGAAAAAAAAAAGTTTTCACGAAAATTAAGCTTCTTGTACGAGGAAGCAAGACCCTAGCACTCACGATAACGGTGATTATAACGGCCATAATCACAGGACAAATGACAATCGTTTTTGTACACCGTTTTAATAACGGTGTTATTTTCTCATAATAACAGAAAAATCATGGTCATCGTCATTTTTTTCAAAATATTTTGACCAAAATCGCGCCGTTCTTAAGGTGTACAAAAACGACTGTGTCATTTTTCTTGTTATTATGATCGTTCTCGTGAGTGTTAAAGGAATTCTTGTGACCTCTCGATTTAAAAAAAATTGTTCTAAGTTATTCGAGAAGCAAAAGTATTTTCATTTTTTAAATCTCAAATACTGTCTATCCCAAGAATTTTGTAGATCTCACCTTTGTGAGAGATTTTAAGACCGTTTCCTTCTTCGAATCATCCATATACCGCATATAACTGAATACTAATTGAACGACAGCCTCGCTCGCCTCCGGCTTTTCGATGAGCCACTTCTTCAACACATTCTCGTAGAACTCTAATAAATCGGCGTCGTCTCTGTACGCCTTAGCAATACCAGTAAAGAGTTGTTTACTCTCAAAATTCGAGACTAGGCGATTGAGGAATTCCACGTGTTTGTCGGACGACTGGCTGGTGTTTTTCTCGAGATAGGCGACGCAAAGGTTATTGACGAAGCGATCGAGCTCTGCAATGAAAATTGGATCGTCGTCGATCTCCGTTGTCTTTATTTGGAACTTTTGCTCGACAGGATCGTCGGGGTCAGAAAATTTGACCCGTAAATTCTTGCGACTGTGGGTTGGAGCATTTTTCAAATTGAGCAAGATTTCTATCTGAGTTTGGTGAATATTCGAATTTCCGTCGTAATTCTCGTTCATCTCGACCAAAAGCTTCGTAAACATGAACTGTAGTTCCGTCCAGAATTTCTCAACGAGTTTCCCGTAAGTTTTGTTCTCCGCGGTTTCGCGATTTTTACTCCAATAACGAACCAGTTGGGTAACTTCGCAAAAGAGAATTGATTTTAGCGAAGTGGACTCAATGATGCACAGCTTGATAACAGGCATTAACTGAAAGTGGAAAAGACAAAACGTTGAAAATGTTCGGCTTTATTCGCCCATCGAACCAAATATTCCATTATGTATAAATACTTAACCTCGTCTTTAAGGAAATCCTCGCATAATTCTTGATCATTCTTATGCAACAAAATTGCGTATCGCAAGCACTCGATGAAGGACTTGGTAACCGCAAACATTTCCGAACGACTCATTTGTACGCTCTTGGCCGAAAAGCTGGCAAGTAATTGTAAATAATAAATTATCGAATATTCGAGACAATTTTAAACTATCGAATACCTCCAAAAAATAATTACCCTTGGCGCATGTGAGAAAAGAAGTTGATAAAGAGCGATCTGTTGTCTATGTTGAATTTGGGAAATTGGCTAATAAATGGTAGCAAATTCGGATATACTACGCTGGCGCAACATTGACCACCACTTTTAAGGACACGCCACAATTTCGGTAGCACAAGCTTCTCGATGCTCACCGAGAGATGCCAATTCTGTAATCAATCATAAGCCCTTGCATAAAAGCTTCATAATTTGTTAGAAAGCAATTCAGAAAGTTGTGAATTTTCTTACTTCGATCTTGTTAATAGCTACGAGCATGGATTCCCATACAGCCGAAAGTAAACCAGGTTCTGTTTCATCAAGACTATTCATGATTGTGGTCATAGCGCGTTTTTTCTCATCTTTGAGCAAGGTCGTAGCATTTTCAATAATTGACGCGAGGACGTTGAAAAAAGCGGTCTTCACGAGCAGACATTCGTATTTGGGCAACTTCCAAAACCTGTTGTTACTGATTATTTGCTGATGACATTTCTCAGTCTTTTCTATTTGTGCTGGAGGCACTCTCTTGATGTATGAACAGTATGCTTGGAGGCTCGCTATCAAAACCTTTTGATACTTTGTTTCTAACTCTTCGGCTGTCAGAGCCCTAAATAGATTATTACAAACAGAAAATAAATAGTGCTTATAAAATATATTCAATTGTGTAAGCGATTATATGCAATTAATGCCTACATTGATATTTATATTTATTCTATCTATTCCTATGGTGCGATGATTTTCCATAATTATGGATTTCTCGGAAAGTGTACTTCGCTATTTAATTTTTTTTTCTTAATTTTACATTTTTTGAATACAATACTTATATTTTCTGTTATAAACGGATATTTGAGGCATTTTATATCAATTCAGCTACAGAAAAAAATTATATATTTGGTTTATATAAATAACGTTTTTTGGTTTATAAATTATTTGAGAAAAGTTTTTTCTAGTATCTGAGCTGATAAGACATGTATCATTTATGTTTTATTTAACCAATTAATGGATGAATATATTATATATTGTATAAATTCACCGACAGCAGTGGACGCGCGGTCGGTGTGTGGCTTCGGCGGTCCCCAGAGTTAAGCAGCATTATTTGCGGTCATAACTTGGATGGGTGATCGCTTAGCCTTGCACTGGTTTGCGCGCCAACTGCTGAGCGGGAGGCAGTTTTTCTGAGTTTCGAATGTATTCTCATACAGTAGAAACTCAGTAAAAATAAAGCCGACTGTATCGGCCAGGTTTTCCGCAGTTTCCCTGTGCCCTCGTGCAAGTGCGATACAGTAGTGCATTAGGATGAGTGGCTGCGGACAACACTCTAGAGGGGTCTCTATGAAGGAACGGGGAAAAGGGGAGAGGGGAAACGTAAAAGCCTGAAGAAGGCATACGGAAGAAACCAATAATTAAATATATTGTATAAATTCTCTTAAACTAATAATTAGATTCATCAGTGATTTGTAAATGAAATTCAACTAACTTGTGCGTGCTCATAGATTGTGGAGTCTGAACTGTGATAGTGTCACTGATGTATGACAAAATTTCTTCCTGGCAATGAATTATTGCATCAACTATTTTTCTTTGTGGAAAAGTTTCCTGCAAAAAGTTCTTATAAATTTCACTGCCTTGTAAATTCTGTTTTTATAAATCGCCATAAATTGTTTACCTGAAAAGAGTTTGTGGCTGCAGATGCAGCAGGAGGATATGTATCAAATTGAGATGTAAACCAGGGACCAGCGATCTGCTTCAGATAAACAGCTATACTCCTACCGACTCTTTTGACAAGAGCAGCATGAGCAAGCTGAGCAGCTTCGCGAACCCTATGCTCCACATCTATGCAGAGCAAACAGTACAAACGTGGCCAAAATGGTAGTACAGCTTCGACGGACGAGAGTGTAGATTCTCGGCAAAGATCAGCAAACTCTTGCAATGCCTAAAGAATAATATTCATTGTATTATGAGTTCATCAACAAGGTTGCCAAGTCTGCCCTTGCACATTGCTTCCTCATTATATACCTTTCTTAGAGCTACCTCTGTAAGTGTGGTGATCAAATTTGGCTTTCTCCTAGAGGAAGCTTTGAGAATGATGGAAAATGAGGAATCGATGTACAAGACCGGACTTTGCAACTTTGTTTTAAGTAATTCTAAAAACTATAAAATCCAAAAACGTATATCGATTTTCGCCAAATTCATTAATAAATATCGTCAAACGTTATTGAGTATTTCTCCACAGCTGCGTAGACAAAAGTAGTATGATCGAGATCCTCAATACAATGATCGCTGAGATACTTGCCGACATTCTTCCCGAGAATCAAGGACGCGATCCGACCCAAACTTTTTCAAAACAGCAGTTAATTTATATGAGAATCTCTCAGAGATTCTGGCAAATTCATCCCAGCTTCTTACCAAGGTTCTCCCGACTATGTCAAAGCATAGAATCTATCCGAGATTATAGCCAATCTATCCGAGATTCTAACAAATCTATCCGAAATTCTAGCGAACCTATCCGAGATTATAGCTAATCTATCCGAGGTTATAGCGAATCTATTCTAGATTCTTACCAAGATTCTCTCGAGAATCAATATAAATACATAGAATCTATCCGAGATTTTATTTAAATTATAAATTATGATGCTCCCGTAAATTTTAGATGGTTTCCGTTGAGTTAAACTGGAGTTCTATCCGTAATTGCCGAAAAGTTACTAGAGGGTCCAACTTTGCCCACTGAACACGAATTCGGCACAGAAAAATGATTACGGACGCACTTTGCTTCCTCGTAGAAATTTTTTTTTGTTGAGATTTTCACGTCCGGAAATTCAGAATGATCTAAAATATCGAGAAAAGTGGTTTAGAAAAAATGAGTGTGTGTGTGCGAGCGTGCGTGCGTGCGTGCGTGCGTGCGGTGTGTGTGTGTGTGTGTGTGTGTGTGTGTGTGTGTGTGTGTGTTTGTGTCTGTGTCTGTGTCTGTGTCTGTGTCTGTGTCTGTGTGTGTCTGTGTGTGTGTTCGTGTCTGTGTCTGTGTCTGTGTCTGTGTCTGTGTCTGTGTCTGTGTCTGTGTCTGTGTCTGTGTCTGTGTCTGTGTCTGTGTCTGTGTCTGTGTCTGTGTCTGTGTCTGTGTCTGTGTCTGTGTGTGTGTGTGTGTGTGTGTGTGTGCGTGAGTGCGTGCGTGCGTGCGTGCGTGTGTGTGTGTGTGTGTGTGTGTGTGCGTGCGTGCGTGCGTGCGTGCGTGCGTGCGTGGATGTGTGCGTGCGTGCGTGCGTGCGCGTGTGTGCGTGTGTGCGCGTGTGTGCGTGTGTGCGTGTGTGCGTGTGTGCGTGTGTGCGCGTGTGCGCGTGTGCTCGTGTGTGCGTGTGTGTGCGTGTGTGCGCGTGTGTGCGTGTGTGTGTGTGTGTGTGTGTGTGTGTGCGTGCGTGCGTGCGTGCGTGCGTGTGTGTGCGTGCGTGCGTGCGTGCGTGCGTGCGCGTGCGTGCGTGCGTGCGTGCGTGCGTGCGTGCGTGCGTGCGTGCGTGCGTGCGTGCGTGCGTGCGTGCGTGCGTGCGTGCGTGCGTGCGTGCGTGCGTGCGTGCGTGCGTGCGTGCGTGCGTGCGTGCGTGTGTGTGTGTGTGTGTGTGTGTGTGTGTGTGTGTGTGTGTGTGTGTGTGTGTGTGTGTGTGTGTGTGTGTGTGTGTGCGTGCGTGCGTGCGTGCGTGCGTGCGTGCGTGCGTGCGTGCGTGCGTGCGTGCGTGCGTGCGTGCCTGCGTGCGTGCGAGTTTGTGATTATGTGTGTGTTTGTATGTGTGTGTGTGTGTGTTCGCGTATGCGCGTATGTGCGTGTGCTTATGGGCACAATTTTTTGTTCGCACGATAGCGGTCGCAATTTTTATGATATCCGGCTCAAACTTGGACCAGAAGTGGACTGTTATCAAATAGTGTTTGGGATTAAATTTGGTGTCAATCCGTTAAGGGGTTCACAATTTATGGCATTATTAAATATTTTGACATTTTTAGTTCGTGCTCTAACGTTCGTAATTTTTAAGCTATCGGGCTCAAATTTGGTCCACAAGTGGACTGTTATTAAATAAAGTTTGGGAGTAAATTTGACGTTAACCCGTTAAGGGGTTTAAAATTTACGGCATTTTGAATTTTTTGTTTGTGCTCTACCTTCCGCAATTTTTAAGATATCGGGCTCAAATTTGGTCCACAAGTAGAGTGTGGGTAAACTAAGCATCAGTTCGAATCTGGCGAGAATTTGTCAAGGGGTTCAAAACTAATGCCATTTAATTTTTTTTCAAAACAAGTCTGCAAAGTAGAACTTTGCAAATTGCTTCCTCATTATTATTGGATTTTTACAAAGCTTCCTCTATGAGGAAGCTAAAATAGATTAACATGTTTCCTGATAGAGGTAGATTTGTAAAAATCCAATAATAATGAAGAAGCAATTTGCAAAGTTTTTTTTTGTTGCTTCGTTGTTTTCATGTTTATTTTTTTAATCCCGCATATGAGGCATTCTTTATCAACTGGGCCAGTTTTCGGTCGACCTCCCGGATATGTTGTTTAATTTTTCAGTTTGTTGTACTATTTGAGACCAGTGTTTGTGATTTTTTTCACATTTTTGAAGGCCGCCGTTCAGAATTTACTTTTTTTTTTAAATGTCACTATATCTCAGAAAATATTGGTATCTCAAAAAATTCCTAAGAACATTAACGTTTCCATTTTCCATCTACTTGCCAGTGAAAAATTTATTAATTTTTTAATTATTATTTTTAATTTTTTACTGCCTAAGAATAGGAGGTTCCACTTTGGGATTTTTTTCTCAGAATTTGCATTTACAGGAATTCTCTGGAGAACATTGGTAAAAAGCTGTGATAAATTATCTAGAACCTCAATGAGAATCTCTGATACATCAGTGAAGAAATTGCTGACAGCTAGAATACACAGATATTTAAACAAAATTCAGTCTCATCAAATTTGACCAAATGCTTTGATTATTGCATACATTTTTACAAAGACAGTAGCTTTTTACAAAGCTACTGTCTACATAACTGCTTTACTGTTGTAGCAAATTTCAGCTTGATTGGTAAAATCATTGTATTGTAAGTTGATGCAGTGAACAAATTTGCAAAGTCATAGAAAAAAGCCTTGCACATTGTTTCGTTATTACACACTTTTCTTTGAGCTACATTTATGATGAAGTATGTTGACCAAATTTGGCTTCCTAATAGAGGATACTTTGAGAAACATGGAAAATGAAGAAGCCCTCTGCAAGCCCTGATTTTAGAACCTTTAAGTAATTCCAAATTTCAGATCTAAATATCTTTGAATATTGTTAAGTATTTTCTTGCAGTTTTAGCCAATTTTGATTGGTATTTCAAATGTAGAAAGAGTTAAAACATTAAAAAATGTATAACTGATCGTCACCAAATTTCATATGCAGAACTAAATATTAGTTTGGTTCTGTAGAAAAATTGAACTAAATCTATAGAAGTTGACTTGAGTTAAGATCATGTCAATTGTCAAAAAAATAAAAAATTTTATTAAATTCAAAGCTCTATACTGATTTTCACCAAATTTTGTATCTACTATAGCTGGTTATTAATTTGGCCTTCTAATAAATATTGGCCGAGTTGGTGAACATTAAAAATACAAAATTATATGAAATTCTAAGTACTTAATAGATTTAGAGCAAATTCAATAACGATTGGTATGTAATAATACTTTATTTACAAAAAACTATTTAGCGGATTAGCCAGAAAGTTGTGACAGCTGGATAATACAGATTCTTTTTTTAATGCAGTTTTATAAAATTTGACCAGTTGATTCAACTGTTACATATATTTTTTGAACGATTAGACCATAACTGCTTTACTTAACGTACCAAATTTAAACTCAATTGATACTGTAATTTCTAAAATGTAGAGGTTTGAATTTTGCAAGCTTGCTGCACACGCACATATATCAATCAAGACATTTTTCCTAAACCATTCTTGTTGATATTTTAGATCATTTTGAATATTCTGATATGAAAATCTATTAAAAAAAAAATGTTTCCAAAAATGGCACTTCCTCTTTGAAGAAGCAACAGAACAATAATAATACCTTGAATTTTGTTGTGGCATCTTTTTTGTTCATTTTCTTTAGTACCAATTGAAAATTCGAATCGATAGAGTTGATTTCAACATTGCTCAAACTACCCAGTGAAAGTCCTGGCAGAATGGGAATATAACCCCCATCTTTAACTGCAGAGAAGCCCACAAAATTGGGTATAGAGGTTCCCAGTAGTTCAGCACTGCGACTGCTGTTTGATGGCTAAAATATAATTAATTGTAAATGCATTAAGTACTTAAAAAACACCCATAGAGAGGTTGGAACATGAAATTTTGACATTTAACACGTATTAACGTGTTAAACCTTGGTTTTACCTTGGCATTGTTCTTGGTTCGTTGCGCCTTATTTTTGCCCATTTCGGATTGTCTTATAATCCGTTGATGCTACGATCGTAAAATTAATCTCTACATAAATTTCAATGCGATTATCGCGAGCACCTGTAACTGTTAAGATTTTTGTGATTTATGTTGGGTTCTCAGGGAGACCGACGTATACATCAGCGGCAATCAAATGCAGGCAACGCAGTTACAACAGAAGTTGCAACACTGTGTCACCACGTTCAGCAAACATCAGCTTGTAGTTTATCAGCGCCGGCTTCGATGATTTCCAACCTCGGAACCGTAAATAAAATCGACCGAAAGCCGATTAATTTATCACGAAAAATCTAAATACAAGCAAATAATAAAAATTTTGTAAAGTTGGTCAAATAATATTGACAATGGGAATCGACAGAGTACCGGGACAGCGTTTGCTGTTATTCTATTGTTCCTTCACGTGCATTTACTTCCCCGGAATTCTCATTTTGCTGAAATTCAACGAAAGCCTCTACAACGTGGGAACCTACAAATTTATTCCAATTCTGATGATTCTCATGTTCGCGGAGGTGGTGAAACTTTTTTTCTCGTTGCTGCAAAGAGAACAGTCGGCATTGGGAAAAATTGACGCGAGGCCTAACTCACGATCTAGAAAGCCTTGGTCAAGAGGATTCAAGGAGTGTATTAAATTTGTAGTAGCTATGCTTCTGCTCTCTTTAGCTTATTATACAATTATTGTATTGTTCGGTGCACCTGTGGAGACTCATCATGAAGAAACAACTGTACTAACAGTTACACTGGCCACTTTGACTTTTGTACCTGCGTGTCTTCACCTTGGTGTGGATACCACATTAGTGATATTGACTAAATCGCAGATCCAAGGCACTGGACTCATAGGCGAGGCTGTTGCGCTAAATATCAAGGCCACGCTTTTGGGAGCTTGGCTGGGAGCTATCACGATACCACTCGATTGGGATAGACCCTGGCAAGTCTGGCCAATTCCCTGTGTTATAGGTGCTCTGGTAGGCTACATGATAGGACACTTTATTACCCTTATTAAAATATTACCTGCGCTCAAATTGCACAAAAAGTTACAGAGATAATGTAGAGTACACAGAGACTAAAGTGACAGTTAAGTTGGTCAAAAGTATGTAATAAGTATTATCAATAATGAACCAATGTACAAATCATTTTTTCATATTTTTATTTGTGACTAGTGCGAACGGTGATGTATTGTGTAATTCTAATGTGTCTGTATAATTGTTGTTATTAAATACTGTCATTGAGAAAGAAATTATTGTCTTTAAGTCCTTCCCTTTTGCTCGCCGGAGTTTTGCTATTTGGGTAACATACAGGTGTCCGAAAAGCGCTCTTCTCTTACGACGAAACTCTCCCTACGCAAAGTCTCTAGCACACTACGGCTCTGAAATCGTTATTAAATCGCAGACTCGGTGACGAAAGTTAGTGAGAACGCTAAACGAAGTTCTCCAATACGAATGCCTATTTGAGAAAAAAACGGAAATATTTTAATGTCTGTCATCGACAAAATATAAATGCCGACGAATATAAGTTCCATACTCTCTTCTTCGAAGCTCTCTACATCGAATGCTGACCATCCGCCGAGCTCTCCCGAAAAATCAGAATTGAGTGAAAATGTATTCAAGAGTTACTCTTCCTGAACCACGGTCTTACATACAGGTCTGGAAACTAAGCTCCCGGGAGGCGTTCATTTTATGGCTTGAAATTAATTCGGATTGTGTCCGCCAGGGCCACGCTGCGGCCGGCGGGTGACACCCCCACTCTACTATACTATTTGAATCTTTATACGTAAATACAACTTCACTGATTTACACAATAAATATAAAAATTATTTTTATATTATAGATAGAATGACGTACTTTCCATAAAATCAATATTTAAATTCACTATTCAGCTCGTTATGAGTTCAAACTCGTTTTAATCCGTTTATTTTTTTTTTCATCGTTTTTCAGTCCGACTCGACATAGGTAAGTGTATAATGTAAAAAAAAGTATCTTTAATTTTTCTTTATGCTTTAATTAGTTTGATTTCGTTTTTAAGTGCTTCAGAGTAATATAGCATTGGTAAGTATACTTTTTTCTTAGTCTTTTTTAGTCCTCATTAAAGTGCGGTATGATTTAATTTTGTTTTATTTACAGGTGTTCTTCAGGATTACATAACATTGGTAAGTACATTTTTCTTTCAGTATGACTCAATTTTATTTTATTTGCAGGTGTTCTTCAAGGTTACATAACATTGGTAAGTAAATTTTTCGTTCAGTATGACTCAATTTTATTTTATTTTCAAGTCTTATACAACGTGACATAACATTTGTAGATACATTTTTTTCTACTCGTTTTCAGTCTTTATTTAAAATTAAAAAGTTTATGATTTAATTCGATTTCATTCCCAGGTCTTATTCAAAGTGGCATAACATGGGTAGGTATATTTATTATCAGTCCAGTTTCCAGTTATTTCAAAATAAAGACCTGTAGGACTTAATTTTGTTCCATTTTCAGGTCTTGTTCAGGATTTTCTAAATTACGTAAGAACATCATATATTACTCATAGTTTGTACATTATCAACAATAAAAGAAGCGTAAGAAATAATACTAATTTCCCATTTTTCATGAATTAGTCAGTTCATTGATTTGTTAGTTTAGAGATTTTCCTTTGGGTCACAAATTTCTTCTTTAATTTTAGATTCTCCTGATAAGCATTTTGCCGCATTCGCAACCGAATATAGTAGACAATAGCAAAAGACAAGATATCTGATGCATGATTTTTACAAGGGAAGGAGAACTGGTACGAAGAAAGAACTTCGTCAAGGGTACAATCAAAAACATCGTTCTGAGAAGCATATTTTGCAAAACAATTTTCTATGTAACGGATCAGGTTGAAAAATCTTAAATTTGCATGGAGCAGTCCTCCTCTCGATTTCAGGTCGACCAATTGCGACACTGACGACGTTGTAGAAGAGTCTGATCTGATAGCTTGCTGGCAAATATCGCAGGAATGATAAGATTTTAATACCTGTTTGCACAAGTATCCTGTAAGGAAAATATTAGTGTGTTAGGAATAAGAACTGTATAATGGAATGAGTTTCGATACGAACACGGCGTTTTACAATTGGTCTTAAGCAGTTACTAATAACTAAAAACAAAAAACGAGCAGAACAGTACAAAAAGCAATGTTATTTTTACACTAAGATACCTGCGTGTATTAGTCACATGTTAAGCAGCTTGAAGATAGAGAAGGAAATTAAGATGAGCAACCTGTCACATAATAAATGATACAATCTAGGATCGGTGAAAGAGGATAATCGTGATCGGTATTGTATTCGATAACTTCGTCGGCCTCCCAATCTTCATACTGTAAGATTTTATCTAATTTTTCTTTTATGTCTCGTCGATACTTAGCACTCTTCGCTTCACACTTTTCCCCGTAGGCAGCCTTTAGCTCGCGTAACGATATCAGCAACATTGGTGACGGTTGTTCTGACACCGTGCAATTTCCATATTTAGGAGGCTTCAAGATACTGTATACAGTCAAGATTTTATAAAGCTGCAAAAATGTGGGACCGTTTGGGTGCTTATTTGAGCCAGCGGCTTGGCGAATAGTACCGAAGAATTTCTGCCACACATTAAGACCACACAGGATTATGTAAAAGAAATGGATACAATACGGACGTTTTATTAATCGATGCAAGTCCTCATAAATACCTCTAGGTTATCTTGGTTTACTTTTCCAGTTAATACGTATTGGAAATTGTAGTTTTCTATTAGGTAGGTACACATATCCATTGTTGACTGCAGCGATATTCGTAGTCCTTTTGATGTCTCTGGAGTTAGATACTCGTCTTTCGTAATGTCCCCTTTTTTTGCAGCTGTCTCCCATTCGTTCAGCCATTGTAATGTATCTTGTATTATCTGAACATTATGGTTGCATGTAAATACCACTGCGATCAATTAAATCATGAATAATAGAATTGAATATGTGTAAATAAGATTGCAGAGCAGAACCTTGCACATTGCTTATTCTTTATTTTGCGATTTTCACAAAGTTACCCCTGGAGTGGAATTATGTTCATTTATTTTCATCATTGTTAACCTCGTTGTTTAAAAAGGTTAATAATTCATCACATCAGTGAAATCATTTTTTTTACTAATCATTGTACAGTGTCACTCTTTAACACTAATCGCACGACATAATATTTATATATCATTTGTATGGAGTAAATATTGCGTAGATCTAAAAAATTGTTTACAAATTTAAAAAATCAGAAATCGAACCGCTTTGCAGATTTAACCTGCATTCGATATTTTAGAAATGAAAAATGGTAGAAATTAATGCAACCTTTAGGTAGTTTACGAAGTTTCAGCTCAATTACTAAAAGCTTGTTCGAGCTAAAGCATTTGTTTCTTTATTAGAAATTAAAAAATTATTAGTTAATCGAGTTTTCTGAAATTCATATTAACTTCAGATTACAGAGTATATGTTGTTTCAATTTCACTTGATTCGGTCGAATAGTTTGCAAAATCGAGTCTAATGAATCTTTATTTCATATCACACAGTAAAAAAAAATAAAAAATGAACGTTAAATCCGACCGCTTTACAGATGATGACCAATTTTAGTCCGTATCAAAGCTGAACGTTACTGTTCTAGTGTTAAAAATGTTAGTCGATTTGTTGAAACTTTATCTCAATTACGGACAATCGTAAATTATTATCTGACATGAATATCTCAATTTTTTTTTCATTCATGAAAACAATGTTTCCTTTATGAGACAGCAGAACGTTGAGTTATTTTAATGATTGTCATATACATACCTTAAAGTCCTTGGTGTGAGGAGTTAAATCCTGATTCGGTGTTTTCCGGTTCATTGCATCAAACACATCATTAATGCGCTTGCAAAATCGGATAGTTTCTTCACAGCCTTGAAGATTTGTTCCTGGATGCGACGAATAAAAAGTGAGCCCTTGTGCCACTGAGTTGCTAAAAATTTGAAGCCAGCATTCATTAGGCATTGATGAAAATATCGGCATGAATACAGATCGAATTCAGAGGCAAAAAACAATAGTACCTGAGTGGCAAGGCGTACACGCATTTTCGAAGTATTGTCCAAGACAACATGTCTTTGAGTAAGTTTGGGACAGGCTCTGGCGTTTCCTGCGCGTTTACTATCCAAGTCAAAAAGCTTTTCGATGTACTCCCAACGGATGTAATCATTCGACGACTTGATCTGCATAAGTCGAATGGACATATTTGTTAGTACTGATCGCTATTGTCCTCACAATATTTTCATTGTGCATTTCATGATGAGCTTGTATGTGCGTGTAATTTTAAAAAACAATTCTTTCGTATAAGGTAAGTTATGAAGGTAAAGTTTCAATTATAAGGTAAGAAAACGATAAGATAAGTTATTAATTATATCCTCGAAGTACATTTTTCACGTATTTTTAGTTTTCCGATTACTATCGAAATAATTTTAGACGATAGTATGAAATTATTATTAATTCAATATAATTTTATACTATTGTATATAATTAATTTTATTGATAGTAATGTTAAGAGCGTATATAAATATAAAGTGTGACGTATTTTTCGTGAGCATAATCGGTAACAAATAAAATCAAATTTTATTCGGTAACTACATCACGATACTGTCACCTTCGGCCGTCCACTCTCGTTCGCGCATCCGCAAACCCGGTGGGCGCCAGTTAATTTTTGTTTCACCGGTATTAACTAACCGGTATGCCCGAGGAATCGAGTTGATCAGGCTCGACTCCAACCAGATCGAAAGTTCGGAGCAAAAACTCACGATCGAGAACAAAATCAAAGAAGACGGTAGCTTAGTTAATTTTTGGGGTCGCGTAAAATTAACAAACGCAACTGGATGCGCTTGCGAGAACGAACGGTTGCGGAAATGCACGGCCGCTCAGACTGCTTGGTTGTGGTAGAGAGGGTCGAGGTATGACCCAGTAAATAGCTTTCTTTTTTCGAGATCTCAAACAGCAGTATGCAAGCTTCGATATTCTTCGAAAAATATCCGAGAGCTAATACAATAAATTGTATTATTTAATTAATGCGGGAGCCAGCGTGAAGCATCGGAATCGGTAACGGTATCGGTGAGTTGCACGGCAACGCGCGTGTTTCCGAAACTCGACGGTAACGGCACGAATCTTCAGTGTCTCGAGATCTTTAATCGAAAATATTCGATTAAATTAATTAATACGCGAGAACAACTCACCCAAAATTATTGCTGATAATTCCGGGGACGAGAACAAAGTCCCAGAGGAATTACGAGAACCAAAAGTACACTAAATGCACTTCACTAAACGAGCGAGAACTATTTATTTAATTCACATGAATAACACTATCGTAGCACGCGTATGCATAGCATACGTAGCACACGATATCACAAGAACACACTGTACTCTATAGAGTACGCGATAACTACGCGAAGACGCGCGCGCGACCTACAGAAAAACTGTACACACGGGAGCTTATTCGAGACTCGAGGCACCTCGGCGGTGTCCCGAGCCAGACTGATTGTCTCCAACAATCATCGAAATCTCGTCATAATAATTATTAATCCCTCCCAAAATCCCTTACTCGAGAACTACTGCCCTCTCCCTCGAATCACCTCGTAACTATATCGGGAACGCAAATCATGCCGGTAACATTTTCGAAATCTATACAATTGCCTCCCTTAATGCTTCGCGCGAAAACGGGCCTTCTCAGCACACCTATGCACTATACTGCAACAGGATGCTCCATCCTTTGCAAACAACCAACAAAACTCCATCCGTTCTCTAGCGCAATACATTTTCTCAATAGGGCGCCGGATTTACACCGGTCTACAACTAATCGCAAGACTCGTTCGGTGACTCTTGTCTGCCGGGCTGCTCGTTTCTTTGAGCTCTCATCCTCGCGACAGATTTGAGTGCACCGATCTACCGAAACTTTACACCAAAAATAACAAAACCTAAGAATTACAATTCTTAGCTAAACCGAGAACGTAAATTCGAGAGAAAGCAGCTCGAAAACGCTGAAAAATAGCAAGTAACGATAACACAAGCCCTTGTGATCGTGATTTCCAAAAAATCACGTCACAAAAGGTTACAACCTTCAATTGCATTTTTAACATTTTTTTTCGCATTACAGGTTATCATGAGAAAAATTTTGTCGTGCTTTATCAACGTAAGTGTAATAAGGTAAGCTATAAATCTTATGTTTAATTGGCATTTACTTTTTTTATTTAATTTTTGCATTTAAAAAAAAAAATTTCATCTTCACGCTACGCATTGCCAAGTTTTGGCTAGGTCACTTTTAATCCTTTTTTGAGCTCCATCAATTGAAAATAATATTTCTAGTGAATTCAAGACATTGTGGAAGTTATAACTTACCCGTAATCGTTTTTTGTTGTACAGTCGGTTTCGAATATTTTTAATGACATGAGGTGGGTCCGCAAACACGAAGACTTTTCGATTGTCATCATCAGGGTGTGCAAACCACGTTTGAGTATTTTCAGGTGTACCCGTCACGCCTAAAAGAGACCACATCTTTGCGTTGGTTGATGCCCCATCAGCAATGACTCCGTGAATCAGGGCCCCAAACTTTTCCAAGTACATGATAGCTTTAATTACGAATCTCCACAGTTCCTCGCCCTTCACAGGATTTTTTGAAGCAAACACTGCAAACGGTTGTGTGTACGAATTAGCGAGAGGCTGAAACATCATTACGAGGCCATGTGTAGCTTGATCTTCGATGTTAGTAGATTGCGGCCCGTCGGCGCCATGGTCAGTCAAGCCTACACAAGTCAAAGACTTTGAACACACGGCCACAGACTTCCGTAAATTCATTTCATCCAGCAGAATTATGCCATGTCGCTGTAGAGTAGTCTTATTGCTAAAATGCTTTTTAAGTATTTTAGCAAAGTCTTCGTCAAAGCCACATTTAATATCTAAAAGTGAGAAATAACCCCGAATCGTTCGAGTACATGGCAATGGCAGAATTTGGTTTTTACGGAGGAGTTCGTAGTTCGATGGTGACCTTAGATTCAGAAGCATACACAACATTAGCCATTCTTCACCGTAACGCCGACCATTCGCGCTTTTCTTTCCTGCAGCTGAGATTATTTCTTTCAGAGCAAGTTTCTGGGCCTCTGAAACATTCTTACCAGCACACCTTACATGAAACGTTTCGTCGGTAATCGATGCAATTTCTTGAGCTTGTTTAGCCAACATTTCATTTAATATTTTTGTTCGTCGCCATGCTGCTCTTTTTCCACGCCTTTCACGAATGCTCCTTTTTCTCAGCGCCGTTAACTTTCGTTGATGTATGGGGTTTGAAGCCCGATATATGTGAGTTAAAGTTTTATTTTTCTTATTTCTGACTGCTCTCTTCTGTACCGATAATCTCATCTTCATACAGTTATCGCATCGTTTCTCTTTCGAGATCAGAGTACAATTCTTGTGGCGCCATTGATCGACATAGTCTTTGAATACACTGTCAAAGGATAGATGCTGAACGTCGATAGAGCCAAGACCATTGCATAAATTCATATTCTTGAATCTTTTTAACGCAGGTGGCAATATGCTTGTCTCGTCCAAGATCTCGGTGAGGTTAGTTCCTCGTACATCGACAGCACGCCCGTAAACGCAGTACTCCAGTGTTCTATCGGGGTTTAGTGTGACACTTTTTTCAGTCACCGGTAGATTCTTGCCATTTTCGGTTTTTCTCGCAACGTACGAAAATACAATAGTCTGCCCTACTGCAGAGGTCAGCTCAGTAACAGCCCACGGGTTTGGTATTGTGATGTTCAGTTTTTCGGAGCAGCTTGTCGGTCCTGTACCAGTATCTACGTAAATAAAAAGGACACAAAGTAGAACGTTGCATATTGCGTATTCATTATTTTTAGGGTTTTACAAATCCCACTGTATAAAGAAGTATGTTGATCGGTTTAAGCTTTCTAATAGAGGAATTCACAACACAGGAGCTTTGTTATATCAAAACTGCAAAAAATTAAATGATATTTTAACAAATATCATTGTTATCTTTGTAAAATTCTGTAATTTAGCTATGTATATATCGGCTGCGATCGTGATAAAACTGTTTACCATATCTATAGTTTAGGTTGTCCGCCATATGAAACGAAATCGACGACTAATCACCAAACGAACAGTGTAGTTGTCTTTATGTCAAAGTGGTCTTTATTTATTTAATTTTTCTACTTTTGATGAGTTTTTTTTCAAGAGAATAATTATAAATATAATATTCATAGACATACAAATTTGAGGTACATAGGTTACTGCTATTCTTTAATCACGAAAGTCGATATCTACTCCAAATTTTTCGAAGGTTGAAAGTTGTATCGCATTCGTCTAAATCGATTTATGGATTTCGCTTAAATTGAATACCATTTTTCATGCTTTATTGTTTCAATTATCAGAGGCTACTTAACCAATTTTCTGAAAAGTTGCGCAAGCTAGAGAGCCTACAAACTTTTTATGGAAAAATTCAAAGTGTAATAAAATCTAAAACTTTCATTCTATTTTTTGGAAAATCTATACATAGGAAAAGACGTTTATTTTCTACCAGTGGGCCTGATTTCAGTTCAATTGTTGAAGTAATTTTTGAGCTAGAACATTGGGACATTGGGAACTTGTTGCGCACGCACAAACACACACATGCTCACAAACATTCACGGTCGCAGGCACGTATGCGCTCACCTCCGGACATTTTTTCTAAACGAATTTTCTCAATGTTTTAAACTGTTCTGAGTGTACTGCCATGAAAAAGTCGCAAAAAAAGTTCCATGAAAACAAAGCTTTTTCTATTAAAAAGCAAAAGAAGCAACTGCATTAATTAGTACATAAAGATGTGAAAACGATTCCCGTCAAGTTTATGTTGATTAGGACTGTCAAAGAGGACTGATAATCACGAATGGGAAAGACGACTGTTGATTGTACTTACTGTCGCTGATGATTACTCTGGATACGCTCAAAGCTCTTTCCTGCACTGGAAAAGTTGAACCTCTCTGTGGGCAATCCGGAATTTCTTGATTCGAAGTTGATTCAATACTTGATGCTCTCGCATGATTTGAACTTTCCATTGTAAAGCCATCACCTTTGATGTAAAAACAAAAACTGTATTCATTCTTATGAAGGTTCGTAGGATTCTGCTTGAGGTATTCCGAGCGGTACAGTTCGGAAAAAGTAAGATTCTGATATTGTTAAAGAGCATTTCGAATTTTTCCCGGTGGTATAAAAATTTGAAACAAAATTAAGCATGTGGCAGTGTTTGAAAGTTCTTCGTAGTAATAACTGCAGAACATCATAAAGAAATTAATTTTTTCTTAGTTTTTAAGAAATTAACCGGCAACCTAACTTTGTTTTTAATAAAAACAATTAATTAATGTTCCTTAATACTTATGAATATTTGTAGAATTGTTTCGGGATTTTGAAAATTCAATGTTCAATTGAACAAATTCCAGAAACTCGAAAAAAATGTTCAAAAAATTCATGCTTCATTACGGTTACTTTGTTAATAACTTCTTACAATTATTATTTTGCTAAATCAATCTTTCAAATGCTTTCCGAATGCATATTTTTTTTTTTTTTCCAAATTCTTATTTCATTGGGAAACTTCAAGACACTCTTCTAAAATCTCTAATTTCCACATTTCGTGGGACTGTACTGGTCTGATCACCTTTAGATACTCCAGTTTTTTAAATTTGCTCGGTCTACAGTATTATAAGCTTAGATGATGTTTGGTTGGGTTTGTTAGTTCTGTTGCAGCCTGCATAGAAATGAAAATAAATAAGCATTGCACTGCGAAAAATCATGGTAGTTGAGGATTAAACCACAACTGTAAATTTTTAGTACATGCAAAAATGCGAATAGTGATTTTCACTAAAATGAACCAAATTAGAGACTATTACTAATTCTATGGTTGGCTTTACATAATGTCGTGGTTACTTCAATGGTGAATCTAAACTCAATTACAACCCCAAGTTTCTAAGTACGGATAAAGAATACAGTTAATACAGTTCAAGAAATTTATTATTGTTGTCACAGTAATGATTTTATGCCTATTAGATGATTTCTCAATCAATACTCTAATTGTTATGAAGTTGTCTATAAATAGTACCGTGAATCGAATGCTAAATTTTCAAAACAATGTACTTTTTGCCACGACACTTGTTATTAAGTGTTGCATTGACTTCAAATAATGAGTACAGACAACTTATTTTATGTAGCTGGGGTTGTATATACCTATAGATTCATAGCTGCCCATACCTTTTAGTTTGTATCATTATAGTAAATATTGTATACATACCTTCAACAAGAGGCATAGCACAAACAGTATATGTTGGATTTTCTACCAATACAGTGGCCAGGGCGGAATCAACAATTGGTGGACTGATTGCACTCGAATAATCATCATCATCACAAGATCATGATCCTTTGGCCAATCTTGATCATCCTTGTCTGTGAATCCTAATGTCGTAGCAATTGGGCAGGGTTGGGGCCCCTGACATTCAAATATAGACGGAACAGCCAATGGATCCAGACGAGGATATGCATATGTAGCCTGAAATGAAAGTATAAAGAATATAAATATTGCTTCGTAAAAATGGGTAAGGCTCGCTATGCCAGTGTAGATTATATACCACAGTATGAAAAACTATTCTCGAAGTGCAAAAAATAAATTGCATAACATAAAAAGAGCTAGGTGAAAGGTACTAATATGCGCTATAAAAAATATATATATATATAAAAAATGTACTTACTTCGGCAATAACTTGACCATTTGCGTCTGTAACAGTCCTCTTTCGATGGATATCACTGTCCTTGAAATGTTTCTCACAAACGTATTGTGATGTTTTCAGCTCACTTTTTAAACCAGGAATTGCATTTTTCCATTTGTTGAACTGCTCAATTTTCGACGGTACTTTAAACCGTGAGCACTTCACGTTAACTGTTCTACGTCCTGTTTCGCAGCCCTGAACTACGCACCATTTCGGCATGGCGATCAGACCACAGAAACCACAAATGAATATTACATTAAACGAAAAGCACCAGATAAAACTAATTGCACGCCATGATGAGCCGGTACAGGTTATGTATGAAAAAATTTTGCGCGCCTTCGGTGCCACCCGCTAGCTAAAGCGCCACGTATTAGCGACGACAAGCCCTAAAAGCACTGACACGAAGCAGACATTGGCTCCGTGTGTAAATTGTGTTCAGTTTCCAGACCTGTATGTAAGACCGTGGGATAGGCACTGTTGTGCTGCGCGGTAAGGGGCTGACGCCGCGTGAGCGAGACACCATGCGAGTCGCGTTAAGCGTAGAGGCAAAAAATTAACGATTTCTCTGTCAATTTCGCGGTGACCTTCAAATTTCAAGCTCGTGCCCTATTCAGAATACTTTTCCGGACGTCTGCATATTTTTTTGATTATTCTATCTTGGATTTAGCTCTTGCAAAGACGTAAAAAGTTCAATATTCGACTCACTATTCTTTTCTTTACATGTAAATAGTCGCAACTTTGTTATTTAATATCTCGGAAACTACACGGTGAATCCCTTAAAAATTTTGCGTACGTGTCCGTTATCATTACAGCTGTTATACGATTTTTTTTAACTATTATATCTTGGATTTGATTTTTTTTGTGAACCTCCTTATACTTATTCTCACTTGTTACGCATTCGACACCTCAGACATCTGATTTATTTTTTCATTTTTATTATATCCTAATTGTAATTTACCACTTCCGTTTACTGTTGTATTCGCTTTATTTTAAAAAAAAATTTTTTAGTAAATGAGACGTTTTTAGTCAAACGTTACCGTTTCTTTTTAAATTATTCAATATTTTAGTGACAAAACACATTGATTACATATACGCTCGTAAACTCACTAGACGCATTGCTCATCGAGTATCGTAACACACGCACCATGAGATTTAAAGAGAAGAGCGGTCCGCGTGTTATGACGACGCGCCAAGCTGCACGTATCCTGACGAATTGCAGTAACAGGCAGCTAATCAGCTGTGCAGTGACGGCTTGTGAATTGGTCGTCTCCACTCAAATCAATGATTATAAAAGGTAAAATCATTTTTTTATGATTAGATTTCATTCCACTTGTATAAATCTTTGAATAAAATTATTTATTTCAAATATCTGATCTCCGGCTTTAGATTAAACTTCATCCGGTTCTACTTACGCTGATAACATTGATAACAAGTGCCGACATCAAAGCAGTGTTGATAAATTGTGTCAACGCATGAAAGAAACTTTCCATTGCTCTGAAAAACTTATTCAGAAACAACAGCAATTTATTGCTATGGACCATATAGTTACTTAAATTTTTTTTCTCTTTATGAATGATGAAAAAAAATTGCAGTGTAAGAAATATTTGAAACGTTTAGCGTGCGTGCGCAGGGGCTCGCGGAGATCCATCCACTTCACTGCGTTCACCATGAAACATACAGTAAAACCTCGCTTATCCGGTCCTCGATTAACCGAGACTCCGCGTTATCCGAGGCACCGGACTCATCCGAGCACTCCGCGTTAACCAAGGTGTACGCTTGGATAATACGGAGAAACTCGGATCAAACGGATGAAGCTGCTACGACTACGCTGAGTCGTTCGCGTTTGCTACATTGTTGTTTACACGCGCATAAAATTGTTGCTACAAGTTCGGTGTGTCCCTCGCTTGCGAGCTACAATAAAACAGTTGGGACTGAACAGTCAACGGGAGAGCAAAGATTTTCAGTTGTGTGTGTTTCCGTATTATCCGAGTTTTCGCTTATCCTAGATACCTCCTCCCCACATTACCTCGGATAACCGAGGTTCTACTGTATATACAATCCCCAAAAAAACCCTTTCGGGTAAAAATTTGAGACATGTACATTTACGTGATCAATCCCAAAAAAAATCAATATCCCAAAAAAAATATGTCAAAAAAAAAATCTTCAGTGACATTACTGTTTACCCCAAAAAATACTGTCCATCTAAAAAAATCATTGCGGGTAAAAAGACTAGTCCAATATTTACTGTCTACTGTGAATACTGTGAAAAAAGTTTTTAAATAAACGGAAAACATCTGCAGCATGTACAGCCAAGTACATGTGAAGAAATACTTGAACAGTATTATTGTTTATCCTAAAAAGTACAGTGGGTAAAAGTTTGGAACAGTATACAGTTTACACGTACAATCAGTTTTAAAGTTAAACAAAAACATCTGTAGCATATATTGATAAGTACATGTGTAGCATATTACAATATTCTTCGTCATAAGAAGAAATAATAAAAAAAATAGCAAATAAATGAAAAGTTGATTACAAAAATAAATTAGACCTCAGTACTTGGCGAGTTAGCAAAATGCCGTTAACTGGACCATTTTGGATATTTATATCAAGAGTAAGTATAAAAACTCGCCATGTACTGAGGTCTAATTTATTTTTGTAATCAACTTTTCATTTATTTGCTATTTTTTAAAATTATTTCTTCTTGTGAAGAAGAATATTGTAATATGCTACACATGTACTTATCAATATATGTGTTGCCATGTACTGAGGTCTAATTTATTTTTGTAATCAACTTTTCATTTATTTGCTATTTTTTAAAATGATTTCTTCTTATGAAGAAGAATATTGTAATATGCTACACATGTACTTATCAATATATGCTACAGATGTTTTTGTTTAACTTTAAAACTGATTGTACGTGTAAACTGTATACTGTTCCAAACTTTTACCCACTGTACTTTTTAGGATAAACAATAATACTGTTCAAGTATTTTTTCACATGTACTTGGCTGTACATGCTGCAGATGTTTTCCGTTTATTTCAAAACTTTTTTCACAGTATTCACAGTAGACAGTAAATATTGGACTAGTCTTTTTACCCGCAGTGTTTTTTTTAGATGGACAGTATTTTTTGGGGTAAACAGTAATGTCACTGAAGATTTTTTTTTGACAGATTTTTTTTGGGATATTGATTTTTTTTTTGGGATTGATCACGTAAATGTACATGTCTCAAATTTTTACCCGAAAGGGTTTTTTTGGGGATTTCACTACTTTTTTTCAAAGTTTATACTGATTGACAAACACACTCGATACTGCACTGATGTTTTAAAGTTATCTCACCAAATCAAATATTCATTTGAACTGTTATTCCTTCGCGACTAACCAAAAGATATATAAAAATAAGTATGAAAAATGAAACTGAAATCGTTAACACACGTGGACCTAGTTATTCTATAAAATAACTAAAAATCTGCAAAAACATACATCGTGATAAATACGACCGGTTGCGTAGTCGATAAGGGATGTGACGTCGGTAATCAGACGATATTCATCAAGGCGCAACCGCATGGGGCGTCACAAGCTAGAGGCGTAGCGACGCGATATGTTTGAAAAAACACTCAACCGGTGATTCACGCCGAGCCCAGTCGGTATCAAAAACTGTAATGAACCATTTTTACGCGTATTTGCATTTACAGCTCAACGAAGAAACCCATTCACTGCGCGGGTGATATCCGCAGTAAATTAATTGTTTCGTTTAGCTGCAAGTGGAAGTATGCATGAAAAGGGCTAATACCAAAGTCTCAAAAAGCCAAAGTCTCAAAAACTGTAATACCGACCGAATTTTTAATTAATGAAAGCGCCACGAGACGGAGTTGGCGGCAGAAGCCCAATTCGCCAAATCCGGTAACAGTGGTACCAACTGAATTCGAGAAGGCACAAAATCGTGCACGCGCGCGTGTTTCGGAGATGTTTGTACAGCAATTACGACCTCAAGAATTACGAGACGTTAAACTAGTGCATGAAAAGGGTGCATTAAACTCGTGAATAAAGAATTATAAAAAAAGCTCTGTTGTTTAATCGCTTTAATCACCTTTATTACAATAAGCATTATACATATATTTACATAATTGGGGCGTCGTAATTAATTTTCCCCGCGTTACTCTTACACTATATCTACGGCAGCTCCGCCTTTTAATTAAACCCGCGAGAAGCTCCGGCTTGAGGGATCTCTGACTGGGAAAATATTCCGAGGAGCTCGAGGCTTCCTCGTTGTCTGACTCCGCTTTCTCGTCTTTGTCGCAATGAAAAGAAAGTACAAAATCGTACAAATGAAACAAAAACGATAAACGAATCAATTTATACATAAACAAATAAATAAAAATTGCGAAATACACTAAATCGGGGAAAGACATCAAATTATGAAATTATCTTAAAAAAAAAATTAAAACACTGGCTTCCGTGTTTTCCACCGACGGATTCGAGTCCCGACTCGGGTAAGTGTAACTCGACGGTCTGTCCCAATCAAAAGGACTCTTCGTGCTCTTCGTCGGACTCTGACTGGAACTCGACTTCTGGCTCAGCCTCGACGACCGCGAACCCTCGCAGGGCGTCGAAATCAGCGGACTGCTCGGCGCCGACGCGCGTTTCGCGTAATTCTGCTCGAACTGCGAAGCAAAAGTGGCGCCGCTTCGTTAGAATCATCAACACAAATCATTAGCTTTTAAAAACCTAAGAATTCTACGAACCTGATTGAGCAGCGCTCGATGTTTGTTGTTAAGATTCGTGAGCGCGTCGTCGCGCGATTTTACCGAAGCTCTCAGTTATATGCAAAACGGAGATTCATCTGAGTAATATGGTACGCAGTCTTCGTACTTTTCTTGTTTTGGATTTTTTTTTTTTTTTTTTCTACAAGATGTCGGCTTGTTTCGCAGGACAAGCGGTTTGCTCTGGACAACGTAGAGAAGGCGCAGCTTAAGAAACGTCTCGACACTCTTCAGCACTCCATAAAGGAGACCTCCTTGCTATCCACGGTGGAGCGTCTGGAGAGTCTCAGCAGACAACTGGGGTAAAACTCCTTCAATGTGCGGCGGGCGGCCGCACGTTGAAGGAGTACGTGGATCAGATCGAGGCGCTGAAGAAGGAGAGCTTCAATCTCAAACTGCGGATATATTTTCTGGAGAGTCGGATGGGCATGACCGCCGTGGACGATAATCCCATGACGAAGAACATCGAGCTCAAGGTTTTTTTTTCACTCCCTTCGTACGATACTTTGACACTTTGAATTAAAAAAAAAATCGCCGTGTGGTAATGAAAATTCGTGTCGTCAGGTCGAGAACGAGACCCTGAAAAAAGAGCTCATCGAGAAGCAGGAACTTCTGAGTCAGGCGGCGAAAGCCTTCGAACTGATCGAGGAACAGAAGGGCGTGACAATGCGCAACCAAGTCCAGTATCAGGAATCCTTGGAGAAGGAAGAACGGAGAATAGCGGAACTAGAAATGGGTATTTATTTTTTCCCCCCAGTGCATTTTTTTTACATCGATACCCGTGGTGTCTAATTTTTCAAATTTTCCACGTTGCCGCAGAATTCAAGAACTACAAGGTAAAATTCAACGGCACGTCGCTGTACTACCAGGAGATGTTCGTCGGAATAACGCCGGAAAAGGCCCAGGAGCACAAGGAAAAATTGTACCAGTTGGAGGAGGTCGTCGCCTCCCTCGAAGCCGAGGTACACTCAGAGATTATCGGGAAAAAGGAAAAAAAAAAAAATGTTTGAAGAGATCCGTTTGCCGAAGTGAATCTGTTGGCTCGGCGCTTCCGTCACCGCTCGGGCATCGGAGCGACCGCTCCGATGCCCGACGCAGTGGGACACTGAGAATAAAGTGACGCAGTGGGCGGACACTGCGTCACTTTATTCTCAGTAGTGTTTACGCGAGATAAGAGGGTTCAAGGCTGATAAAACGAAAGACGTAGTCGGAACGGCGCGAATAACGTCCGAGGATCCGAGGAGGCGAAGCAGGAATCGATTCACACGTTTTATACATTTTTTACACCTCTTTTTCTTTTTCTTTTCTTCGTTATTCAGGTGAAACGAGTAACGGCGAGTCTCGAGGAGGAACGAAGCTGGGCGCAGGAATTGGAGATCGAACGAGATCAGTTCCGCAGTCGTCTAGAGGTGGAGACGAGATTACGGGAGAAACAGTGGGACGCGGAAATCGACGGTCTTCGCGAGCGCGTCAAGGAACTCGAGGACGAGGCCTCGGCCAGAGACAACCTGGTGCAGCAGCAGAAAAAAGAAATAGCCGAGAAAGAACGGATAATAAAGGAGAAATCGTTCCTGCTCGAGGAGACCAATTGAACGTGCGAGGAGGTCAACGCGGTGGCGGGGAAGAGAAAAGCGCAGGCGGCGCAACTGAGAGCTTCGGTAAAATCGCGCGACGACGCGCTCACGAATCTTAACAACAAACATCGAGCGCTGCTCAATCAGGTTCGTAGAATTCTTAGGTTTTTAAAAGCTAATGATTTGTGTTGATGATTCTAACGAAGCGGCGCCACTTTTGCTTCGCAGTTCGAGCAGAATTATGCGAAACGCGCGTCGGCGCCGATAGAGATGTGAAAATACCGTCATATTCCGATGCGGTAAAATTACCGAATAATTACCGTATTATTACCGTAATTTTACGTCATTTTTTTTTGCGCGTCGTGGTGTTGTGAAATGACGGTCACAAATTTTCTCGGTAAAATTACTGTAAATTACCGGTAATTCGCAACTATATAGGTGCAGAGGGTAAATTTGCTATTTAGCGTATAAGGATTTGCTGCGTATAAGGATTATTTTTTTTTAATTCTCCACCCACTGTAAGCAAATATAATTTTTATTATTTTCGAATTATTTCAACATCTTTCAGTATAGTTACAACGTAAATCTCTGTTATTATTTCTCATCTTTTATCATTATAATTAAGAACTCTGTGACTATATAATCTTCAGTCTTTTTTTATCATTGAGCCTTTTTTTTATCTATTCAGTCTTTTTTACATTTTTTATCTATATTGAAAAGCGTAAATCTCTGTTATTATAAACATCTTATTATAAAGTAGTAACATAACCAATAATAACTTCTCTCTCTCTCTCTCTCTCTCTCTCTCTCTCTCTCTGAACTCTGAATATAATATTAAATCTTTCATATCTTTTGACTTAAACTTCATATCTTTCGTTTAAACTTCAGCGTCGATTTCCATTTCCTCGCTGCGACCTCCGTCGCTGCGGTCGAAGTCTTCATCGAGTTCGGACTGTTCCACGTCTGACTCGTTTTCAACTATCGCTCTCGATTGGCGATTTTTTCCCTCGTTCTTCTTGCGTTGAAGCGATAAGTTGTGCGCGATATACGTCAACATGCCTGCACGTTTGACTGTCAACCGATTCCGCTTCGATGAATGAATCCACCCATAAGTACTGAAGGAACGCTCTGTTGCAGCGGATGTCGGTGGCAAATTCAGAATCGCCACACTAATCTTGCTGAGTTGTGTCTTGTTACAAATGCCTTTCCACCAGTTTACGACAGATGTTACGGCAATGGCTCTTCGAACGTACTCCAGACTCCACATTCCTCCGTCACCCATGTACTCGGCGATTTCCGCCAAAATGCGATCGTCGTCTAATTTGAATTTGATAGCCAATTCAAAGATGAGTTGATTCCCTGCCATGGAGTCCTCTTCTGGTAAGTGATTGCCTTTGAAAACTGGATCCAAAATATTGGCAGCAAAGTGGATTGGCCGGAGCGCCATGTCTCGTCGTTTGTTCAAAGCAGATAACACTTTTTCAGTTTCCGCAGTAGGAAGTGGTCGCAAAGTTGATTCCTCCAGTTCTCGCTGAAAATGCTGTTGCAGTTCGTAAAAAGCTTCCGGCACCAAACTCAGTTTCGACTCATCGCTTTCCAGTTTGCTTATCCAGACTCCGATCGGTCTAAACAGAGTTAGCATCTTCTCAATTAGACTCCAAAATTCCTCTCCGAGAACGATTTGTTTTGGGTCACGTTTCCAATACGCTTGAGCTTTTGGTAAAATCGCGAGTGCTTGCAGATTATGTTTGTTCTGTAGCAAACTGTCGAAGCAGTGAATGATGTATCCAAATCGGGTCGGAACGGGTAACTTGAGAGTTGTGCGCACTCCGTTCTTGTCTTCCTTTTGCACGTCAGCAAACAGCGCCGAAATAACGTGCCCACCTTTGGTTTCTTTCACGATTGCTGTCGCGTTTTTGACGAGACGCATAACGGCAGGCTGGTTTGCGATATCCTTTATTAACAAATTCAGGATATGGGCAACGCACCCGTAAAACGCAATCTTCTCGCCTGCGTACTGTTCATCCAATATTTTCCAAGCCCTCTTCATTGAAGCCGCATTATCAGTGCAGACGCCAAGAACTTTTTTCGGTCCGATTTTCTCGATGACCTCGCTCATCTTTTCCGCGATGAATTCCGCGGTTTCTGCGTGAGTCTCTGTTGGAATCGTCTGGAAAAATACTGGTTCCGGTGTAGTGACGATAAAATTAATTACGCCTTCGTTTCGTATATTGCTCCATCCATCGCATTGAATTCCCACAGTTGGAGCAAACGCGACTTTTTCTTCAACATTATTCCTCACTTTTTCAAACGACTCGTCGAGCAGAGATGTCGATATATCGTATCTCGATGGCAATTTCCAAGAAGGACGCGCTGCTGCAAAAAATTCTTGCCAGTAAACATTCTCTGTAATGGACAACGGAGTTCCAGATGCGAAGATAGCCAATGCTAGAAGATTTCGAAGACGCTTCTCTTCACTTTTCGTTATTTTATCACAGAATTCCTTAATCGATGCAGACTGTTGAATTTTTTTTTGACTCAATGGAATTGATTTGTCATTTTTGTCCTCTTGAATGCTTTGTCCATTGCCTGCTTCGTTTCCATCGTTGGATTTCTCAGCTGCTTCGACATCTTCAACAACAAACGAAGTGCTGCTGTTGTGACTGGTTTCCGATGAGGAGCTCTGAAGCAATGCTCTCTTCTTGCGATGACTGGTTGTCTTTGGAGATCTTAGAAGATTTTTTATCTTCTTTGGACAATTTTTACATGCAGTTTTGAGGTGCTTCACCATCCTGGTGACGTTCAAGGCATATTTTTTCTTGCAGTGATTGCAGCTGTACTGCGTTATCTTTTTGTTCGGCGAAATGCCAAGCAATGTAAAATGCCTCTTCACAATAGGCTTTGCCCGCATCGTCCGTCTGTAGGGATAGAAAAATGGTCTTTGAGTTAAATTTAATAATAATGTAAAGCTAAGAAAACAGTATTTGACCGAAAAACAAACAATCCTAACCTATCTTTCGTCAGATTTCCGTGGGCAGTTTCGACGACCTCGAATCTCGCCTCGTCGACTCTATTTTTGACTTTCTCAAGAACTGTATAAAAATCGTTGTGTTGTAATATACGCACAGCCCTAAATTATTATCACGGAATCATAAAGAATCAGATTACTTACCGAATTATTGTGACGCGGCGGGACGTGCGAGGGTCGAGGGAGCAAGAGCGACGGTAGCGACACACGCGGCCGATCTGCAACCATTATTATCAAGTGACCAGAATCAGGTGATTTTGTGACCGATCCGGTAATTTGAAATGCGGTTACGTACCGTATTTTTACGGTAAAAATACGGTAAAATGACCGGTCACATTTACCGCTCACATCTCTATCTGCAACCATTATTATCAAGTGACCAGAATCAGGTGATTTTGTGACCGATCCGGTAATTTGAAATGCGGTTACGTACCGTATTTTTACGGTAAAAATACGGTAAAATGACCGGTCACATTTACCGCTCACATCTCTACTTCCATCATATTTAGCGGAACGTCGTGCGTTCGAATCCCAGTAATAACAATTTTCTTTTTTTCTCGCTATTGCTACATTATAATTTAATACATTTATATCGTAACTTAATCTAGTGAAAAGTGATACCGGTAAAAATTATATATTTTATCAACAATTAGTTTCCACAATTTATATAGAACTTGTCTAGAAAGTATTGTACGAGAATTTCGTTGGTGTTGCAGGTAGAACGCTGGACTCGAAAGATGTAGTTTTGGGTTCAAAACTCCGGGTTTTTTTTTTTTTTTTTTTTTTCTTCCTGAATGTTAATTACAATCGCTTGTCAATGTCTAGTATGTATGTTATTCTTTCCATATCCGGGATATTAATTGGTGATATTAATTAACATACAGGGGGGAAAAAATGGTGTTTTGAACTCAAAACTACACTTTACGGAGCCAGCGTCTTTTTTGCTACACCAACTCGATTCTCGTATACTATCTTCTAGACAAGTTCTATATAAATTGTGGAAACTGATTGTTGATGAAATATGTAATTTTTACCGGATATCACTTTCATTAAAAAATCACTTTCGGATGGGAAAAAGACCATGGAGCAGAACGGGAGCGAGAGAGTCAGCACGATCACCCCGACTCGCTGAACAGAATGGGAGCGAGAGAGTCAGGATGATCACCCCGACTCGCTGAAAAGAACGGGAGCGAGAGAGTCAAGATGATCACCCCGACTCGCTAAAAAGAATGGGAGCGAGAGAGTCAGCATGATCACCCCGACTCGCTAAACAGAACGAGAGCGAGAGAGTCAGCATGATCACCCCAACTCGCTAAACAGAACGGGAGCGAGAGAGTCAGCATGATCACCCCGACTCGCTAAACAGAACGAGAGCGAGAGAGTCAGCATGATCACCCCGACTCGCTAAACATAACGGGAGCGAGAGAGACAGAATCACCCCAACTTTTAAACGAATAGCAGCGCAGGAGGCATGATGCAAGGCGGAGCCAAGCCTGTTGCCGAGGTGTAAGCTTGTGTGTTTCTGTACGTGAGCTACACGTACAGCACACAGCTATACAACGCTACTAGCGACATCGTAGCAGCTGGGGTGAAAGCTTGTCCGAGCACCCCAACTTTTCTGGCTTCAACGAAAGTACGGGAAGTGTTCTTCTAGGCATATCCATATTCTTTGGTACGGGTGGATACACGGACACAATGGAACACAATGCGAGAAAAACGCGCGTAACCGGCGTAACGCCGGGTAGTGACGTCGTACGTAGGGGGGAGGGACTGAGACTCGTTCTTTTTCTTCAGGAATATTCGAACGTATTTGCCTATATAATAGTACCGGAAGTAATTGGTTAATAAATTGCCGCTTCAAACATTACTTTAGCGTTAGCAATTTATTTATGACATAAATAATACATTCACAAATAAAAAAAGATTTTTAAATATCATCACTGATTAACGTGATGTGTTATACATTTTTGTCGTTCTCGCTCGCTCCACTGCAAGCGCCAATGGCGCTTTCTCACTCGCACTCACGGCGACTCGGTCACAGCTTGCAGTATATAAGCGGTTACGATTCGCTTATCATTTGCAAGCATAACGTTTCGATAAAAATTCAGTTGTATTTGCTGGTTTTTTCATTCAATTACCGGAAACAGAACGGAGAACTTTACCGGTGAGATAGTAGTAGCATAGTTTTCCGGTAAATTCACCAACCACACCGGTATGGATTTTGGCGGAAAGAGTGAAACATGATGAGGCACCTTTAGAGGCATTGGAGATGACTATATCTTGTGTTTTCATCTATCGCACATGTACCGCTGGCAATAATTTTGCGTGCTTGATTTAATAAGAGGCAAATAATTATGTGCCGACGGTCGAAATTCCCTGCTACTTGAAGAAAGAACATTATTTATTTGTCTGGGTGAGTACAGAGCATATTTGTTAGCATCCAATTAATCGCGCTGAAAACCTAACCTAACTACAAGGTTATGTTTTTAGATGCACTTAGATGTTACAAAGTAAAGAAATGTTTATTTTAATAAGTTTTTCACAATTTATGAACGGCACTAAGGTATATTATAAAATGAATATTCAATGACTGAAAAGATTATATCATAATTTATACTTCATTGCAGAGTTGCTTTATGGTTTACATTCGAAAGATCTACCCAGTCGTTCTCCATTCAGGCGATAAGGATGGATGAATCTTCAAGTTCCAGTGATGGTGAAGATTCTTCCGTTCCTGCTAAAAGGTCTCGCACTGCATATCAAAGGAACAAGAGAACTACTGCTTTGTATATGAGAACCTACCCGAATGACGTGTTTTTTGAATATCGTCGGTTTTGCACTCCTGAAGACGTTGTAAGTGCAATCGATAACTCTTACTACCATTAAATGAGATATACTATACAGACCCCGTATAGATTTTATTCCAAGGAAGCGCGACATTTACTCATGAGTTAGAATATTTATTTATTTCTAAAATAAACTTTAAGACGATGTGCTACTAATTGAGAAACAGCATCTAACTATCGCATGTAAAGTATAGAAAATGTACTGGTTTCCACGAACTTAAAAAAGTTGTAAAAAAAAATGGTGTAAATTAAATACTTCTTTTAAAAACCCTTACATTAAAACCTCATTAAATACATAACCAGCATTATAATTCTGCAATTTTGTAAACAGAGTGAATCAGAATGATGTGAGGTAAAAAGAAAATTTTGTTACCTGTAGCTTATAGACCAAACCGATGAACAAATTTTAGTGTTTGATGTCTTATTTTATCTGTCGAAGAGTATATTCTCGATTGAATATAGGAAGTTTTATTTCAGGCCTTTATGACAAAGCTGTGATTTTAAATGTGTGAATAAATCTTTCTCTATTAAAGACTCCCTAAACAATTGGTTACTTTAAATCTCATTTTCACTGCATCCTGAATTGCTATATTTAATCCAGAGTGCACTCGTCGACGGATAAAATAAAACATTGAACACTAACATTGATTCACTGATTTGATCTGAAAGCTACAAGTGAAAAATTTTTCTTTTCACCTCACACCATATGTTTTTACAAAATTGCAGAATTATAATAATTGTGAGGTTAATGAGGTTTAAATGTAATATTTAAAAAAATAGAGTTATCATTTATAGAATTCTTTTTCTTGTGACTCTAGAAGTGTTTTTTCGGTGGCTAGGTTCCCTTAACTGGTCGTCCAAATATTCCCAAAAAATGCACTTGCACATTATAGAATATTCTTCCACAACTATCAATGGCTTTCTATGTACACTATATAAGCCAAAAACAATTACAAAACGTCAAATGACAGTTTGCCTCAGGGAAGTGGAAAGAATTTAAAAAATAATTCCATATTATTATTTTAAAAAATACTAATTCCTAATACATTTTTTTAAAAGTAACAGGTTGTGCATCCTGACTATTTTTGCAAATTTCGAGTTAAGACTTCACTAAAGCATAGAGACTGTGCATCCAAATTTAATTACATGATTTTTTTTCTTCCTATATCTTGATCTTACTACCTCTCTTAAAGAGAGTGGTAATCGCTTGGATATTTTCTTAAGAAAAAAAAGTGTGACATTCGTTTAACAACTGTTGATACCTTTAAGCTCAATAATGAAACGAAAAAATTGGAAAATAAAATTTATATTCTTGCTGTCGTTTCGATTTCTATTTGAATTGCATTGAACTTGAAGAGAATTGCGTTTTCAAGCAAAATTCGCAAATAATACTCCTTTAGCTAATTTGATACTAGGGATTTATATTCAGATTCAACAAAATTTACAGATGTCATCGTTTTTTTTACGAAACTGTAACAGTCGGAAAGGACAGAGTATGGAAGGTGTGTGTGAGTAATGCGGATGGTCTGACGAATTATCGAAGAGAGAAAAATATGGTGATCACCGGGATTCGAACCCGGATTGTTCAGATACTGAGTAAGAGCGCTAACCACTGCGCTAATGTCACCTAGTACATTTCTCTCATTCGAATCGTTTTCTTATATGCAATGTAGGGCCGTCACACACCTCCACTTACAGAACTCGGCGTCCACGTCGACTGTATAGAGTTGAAAGAGTTGTGTTACACGATAGTGGAGGAGCTATCTCTCCGGTGCTTATCCTAGTATTTGCGGGTCTGCCGCTGTATGCGTGGGCTTACATGTCTTTGCCACTGTAGAAATATATATATGAAGAGAATGGAGGAGACCGTCTCTCCAGATGCCGTGCATTTTTGTGGATGTGTTTTTGGTCCGAAACTTCTGACACCAATGTAACAGTCGGAAAGGACAGAGTATGGAAGGTGTGTGTGAGTAATGCGGATGGTCTGACGAATTATCGAAGAGAGAAAAATATGGTGATCACCGGGATTCGAACCCGGATTGTTCAGATACTGAGTAAGAGCGCTAACCACTGCGCTAATGTCACCTAGTACATTTCTCTCATTCGAATCGTCTTCTTATATGCAATGTAGGGCCGTCACAAAACCTATTGTTCACCCCACTCTAAAAACTTCACCACGAAGGTAAAATACTGAAAGGAATACGAAAAAAATATTTTAAAAATTGTAACTCGCGAGCACCGCGAAAAACGGCTTTTAAGTCCATTTTCGCGTTTTTCAGTGCTTTCCTAAAGACAAATTAAATCAGCCAACATTGACGGTGCTCTACTTAATATACCTGAAAGAATGTCGCAGTTACAAGGAGATCAGAGACCGCGAGGTCCACAAGTGTGTCCGGGGTTTCGGAAGAATGACAATATGGACTTCCATTAAACAATGTTCCTCTTAAAATTTAGAGCAAATCGGCTGAAAGATAATAATTATGATGCTTAACATTTTTTGAATAACGAGGCGAAAATAAACAAGCCTACAAAGTAGGACCTTACAAATTATTTCAGAAATATTTTACGCACTTAACGAAGTTTCCTCCATATCCTCTATAATATATTCTATCACTACTGCATCATTATTTTTTCTTTAATAACAAAACTTTTTATAACACTAATTTTATTTTTTAATAGGAACCAGCGCCTTCAACCTCATATACAGCGCCTCGAGCACCGCAACCCAGCTGTATCTGTGAGTCACTAAATATTGAAGAAGACTGTGAATCGGAAAGCGAAAAGAGCAATACAAATGTCGTTGATTATAAAGCTCCAATGTTTAGTGATGCCTATACTGATAGATCGGAAGATGATGTTTCCCTCGGTGAAAATATTCATTTATGCGAGAGTATTGCAGACAATTACAATAAAAATGGAAGTAATGATGATTCGAGTGATATGGATTTCAATATCATATTTGAAGACGATGCAAACCACTGCCAGAATGATAATAGTGACAATGAATTGATTACCAATGTTGACGACTATGGACAAGATAAAGACGATTATGAATCTGATAGCAGCTCCAATAATCAGTATGAAAGTGAAGATGATCCTGAAGACAAACCATTTTTACGCGTTAGTGAAGCGAAATTGACTCTACCTTTGATTCTAAAACCGGGTGTTACAGGAGGGGAACAGCTTCCAATCCTTATTGCTACCGCAGTCAGACATAACTTAACTCATGAACCTACCTTGACAATATTAGCATGGCTAAATTCAATAACCGAATATAACGGGCTTCCAAGTACGAAGAAAGCGCTCTGGAAAGCCCTGTGTCGCGACGAATCAGTACTCACACGACACATGTACTGTCGGGAATGCAAGGGCTACGTCGGAGAAGGAAACGCACCTGTTAAGGAATGTCCCTGTGGAGCATGCGGTCCAGGAATGTCTAAGAATGCATTGTCGTTTTTTTTTGCAAATAAGTCTTCGCTCACAGCTTCAAGAACTACTCTCGATTCCCGGCATTGCAAATTCACTTCGGTATCGTTTCACCAGAATAAAAGAGAATATTGATGCGATCGAAGATATTTATGATGGGAAGGAATACAAAAAGAAATGTCTTTCGGGAGCTTTTCTGAGCAACCCCACAAATTTCTCATTCACGCTGAATGCAGATGGGTGTAAAGTAGCAAAATCTGCTAAAACCAGTGCATGGCCCATTCTTCTTCTAATCAATGAATTTCCTCCGCACGAGCGTAAGTGCCATATGTTACTGGGTGGCGTGTGGGTTGATCAGGTGCATCCAACATTGAACTCCTTGCTCCTCCCAACAATCAGAGAGCTGCAGAGTTTATACGAGAATGGAATAACATGGAAGCCTGATGGAATAACATCTGTTACTAGTAAATTTGTAACAATAGTCTGTTGCGTTGATACCCCTGCGCGAGCTGCACTTTTAAGGATGACTTTGTTTAATGGAATGTACGGATGTACCTTTTGTTATGCACCTGGACGTACTTTCCCAGGCAGTTCTCGAAGATATCCAGTAGAAGAAAATGCAGCAAATCGTACTGATCATGAAATACGTACATATATGGATCAAGCTTTCAATGAAAAGCGAAAAATATACGGCGTAAAAGGACCATCAGTGTTAAAGTTGCTTCCAGAATTCGATTTAGCACTCAGTGTTATCAACGACAGTGTGCATAACGTTTACTTAGGCGTCGCCAAGCAACATATCCTGTTGCTCCTCTTTGGAAAGGCAACTGAACCATGGTATACCGGCAGCCCAAAACAACTTGCCTTAATAAACGAGAGACTTATGGGCATCAAACCTCCGAGTCGAATTTCACGAAAACCAAGAGAGGTCGGTAGTATGATGACGTGGAAGGCTTCAGAGTGGCGTAATTTTCTTATATATTACTGCTTGATTTGCTTGGAAGGAGTAGTGAAAAAGTGTTATCTCGAAAATTTAGCATTGTTTTGTCGAGCTGCATACATCTTAAACAAAGACTCCATCAGGCAGATCCAAGAAGCACGTTTATTACTATTGCAGTACGTCCAAGGGTTTCAAGATCTTTTTGGAGTGGAAAACATGTCTTATAATATTCATTTATTAAACCATTTGACAGATACGGCAGAAAATTGGGGCCCATTATGGGCAAACAATGCATTTCCGTTCGAATCTTGGAATAAACGTCTTATAGATTCAGTTACCAGTGCTACTGCGAGACCAATTCAGATTGTGACAAGATTCTTAATGGCACAATTTGTTAATAGCGTTTGCTATAACTCTACATTTAGTAAAAAAACACGAGACATAATTAGTTTTATCTTGCACGGTCACAATAGATCGGAAGAACATGCTGTAAGAATAACTTCCAACTTGTATGGCCTTGGAAAAGAAGAAATACGGCTACCACGCGATTGGGAAATTCCTACTCTACGTACTGCGGGCTATCAATGTCAAGAGATTCGATTATTTAAGCGAGCAAAAATAAGTGGCTGTGATTATAGGTGTCGAGGGGAGAATGAAGAAACTCGATTTTGTAATAAATTTGTTTGTTGCAAAGATGTTGGTTTTGGTGAAATTTTGGAGATTGTTCACTTCTACTGTAATGAGGAGCATATATACGGCCTTTTCATCAAACGTCTTCAGTTCAACAGAAACGCTTTTCACCCAGGGCATATTCACAATGTAACTGTCAGGAATAATATTGTATTCGTAACTGTTAATAATGTTCTTGGTCCAGCATTAGTGATTGAAACGCCGAAAGGCCTTCGTGCTATAAGACTCGCCAATACCTGGGAGACGGATTAAGCTAATGTCCTGATTAAACTGATCCCACTGGCTGACATGACAATAAAATTCCGTCCAACATAACGCTTTTAGCTGTTATGCCGCCAAAATTCGTTCCCCGGTTTTGGTTGCTCGAGTATTATGTATTGCTGGTATATGTAATGAACACGTAACATAATGCAGATAACCAGTAGAACTTTAGTAGCGATAAATTACAAGAAAATAACTACAATATACAAACAGGCGGAATTTAGTATAGTTCGTGACAAAAAACGGTGCATAATTGTTAACTAATCCTTACGGAGCATGACATTTTTTAAAGACTATGGCTGAGCGAACACGGACGCTGAAGTGAACGAAATAGAAAATAATTTACACTGCGTTGACACAATCATAAAACAATCGATCAAAGATTACGACCTTGCACTTGGACTTACAGTATTAAACATTATTTATTATTCTGTATATTCCGTTTATAAGTCACACTAGATTGTAAGCATTGACCAAAAAATAATATGACGGTTGGTAACACTGTGATGAATACATAATAATAAAATATTGACAGGAGTAAAAATCTGTATATGAAATTCTGGCACTTATGTTTCGACTTAATAAGTCGATTCATTTTTAATAAAATACTCTGACTGTACTTTCGTGTTACTTTATTTTGATTGAACCTAAGTTAAAACAATTTGTGGCTGTTGTCAACTGACATAACGGCATTAGAACTCGGATCTGTACATAAAACGAGTCATTTCGCAGTTACTAAAAGGTTCTTAAGCTGTTTCTCCGTTATGCGACCTTATAGTAACCGCATACCAACCCTGAACCATGCATACAACTGGAGTTATTCTGCGGTTACTTAAAGGTTCCCGAGCTGTTTCTGCGTTATGTCACCTTATAATAACCGCATACAAACCCTGAGCCACATACAACTGGAGTCATCCTGCAGTCGTTTAAAGGTTCTTAAGCTGTTTCTGCAATATGTGACCTAATAGTAACCGCATACGAACCCTGAGCCGTGCATACAACTGTCGTTAATGTGTGGTTATCCGTCGGTGGTAAAGTTACTTTCGCGATATGTGACCTAATAGTAACGGCATTAGAACCCTGATCTGTACATAAAACTGGAGTCCTTCTGCGGTTGCTTAAAGGTTCTCAAGCTGTTTCTGCGTTATGTGAACTTATAGTAACCGCATACGAACCCTGAGCCACATACAACTGGAGTTATTCTGCGGTCGCTTAAAGGTTCTTAAGCTATTTCTGCATAATGTGACCTAATAATAACCGCACACAAACCGTGAACCACGCATACAACTGGAGTTATTGTATGGTTATCTGATGGTTGTAAAGTTACTCCTGCGTTACTCCTACGTCCTTAGTTCATTTTTCTTTCATAGCAATCGGTCGCTTTTCGGTTACTTAGACGTTCAACCAACCTACTAGCAACCGAGGGTTACAGTTCCTTCGTGGTTCTTTTTTGTTCCAAAGCGACGGTCGGTTTGTCGGTTACATTATGGTTGTGTAACGGTAAAGGAACTGAAAATTAACCTCATAATGACGGTTATTTGTACGTGACCGTAAGGCAACCAGAAATTGACGGTCGCTCGTGTGACGCAAGGTTGTGTGATATTCCGGATTCCGGTAATTTATGTTTTGTTTCTCAAATCGCGTATGAGATGGCGCGAGGGAACGTTTCGCCCGTGGAACACTGAAGTGTTCGGCTCGGAGGCGCGGGAACGCAGGACGGGTTTGAAAATCAATATTCAGTGATTGAAGTTAAAGATGAAAGTCAAACTGTGTGTATATATATTGAATAATTAGCAAATACAAATGCAAACGTGGAACGTCCGTTCCATACAAAGGTCGAAGTTATTCTCCTCAATATACTCGTTAAGTTTTCGGCGAGGTCTCCGATGCGTCGTTGGATGGGGGTGGTTCATCCCTCCGTGGTGAACGCTGCCCAATCATCGGTCGTCGTTGTAGCGTCGGTTCTCCTACTCCGGGGTTGTTGTCCACTCCCGTCTCCCTGGCTGCAGCGGGCCCGGCGTCGATCGGCGGATCGGCGCCGGCCGCGGCCTGTTGGTCACCACATGTTGGCGTACCGGACTGTACGCGGGGCCTGTTTTTTGTCTACCCAAGTGGCGACTCTTCTGAGCCGGAAAAACGGGCAGAAATCACGTACGGTCTCCGCTGGTGGTACATGGCAATTGACAATAACCGGCGCGTCTTCGCGTGTTGTTCGTTGTCGGCTCAAGGATGCTGTTGATTACCCTCTTCCGGTGGTCCTCGAGTCGTGAAGAGTTTCTCGAGAATCGTAAAAAAGAAAGTCTTCCCCATGCGCTCGCTACATTTTCGTGTGACCAATTCTACCTCTAGAATATCTATAAGTTTCTATTTCTAGCATCTCAGTTTGAATTAATCTGCATTGCGCGCGGTTCGCGGGGTTCGCGGATTCGATAATCGACTGTCCTTTCGATATAGACGCAACCTTGCGTCACAGTTGCGTCTATATCGAAAGGACAGTCGACTATCGAATCCGCGAACCCCGCGAACCGCGCGCAATGCTGATTAATTCAAACTGAGATGCTAGAAATAGAAACTTATAGATATTCTAGAGGTAGAATTGGTCACACGAGAATGTAGCGAGCGCATGAGGAAGACTTTCTTTTTTACGATTTTCGAGAAACTCTTCACGACTCGAGGACTACCGGAAGAGGGTAATCAACAACATCCTTGAGCCGACAACGAACAACACGCGAAGACGCGCCGGTTATTGTCAATTGCCATGTACCACCAGCGGAGACCGTACGTGATTTCTGCCCGTTTTTCCGGCTCAGAAGAGTCGCCAATTGGGTAGACAAAAAACAGGCCCCGCGTACGGTCCGGTACGCCAACATGTGGTGACCAACAGGCCGCGGCCGGCGCCGATCCGCCGATCGACGCCGGGCCCGCCGAGCCCGACGGACGCGCTACCCCCGCTGCAGCCAGGGAGACGGGAGTGGACAACAACCCCGGAGTAGGAGAACCGACGCTACAACGACGACCGATGATTGGGCAGCGTTCACCACGGAGGGATGAACCACCCCCATCCAACGACGCATCGGAGACCTCGCAGAAAACTTAACGAGTACATTTAGGCAGAATAACTTCGACCTTTGTATGGAACGGACGTTCCACGTTTGCATTTGTATTTGCTAATTATTCAATATATATACACACAGTTTGACTTTCATCTTTAACTTCAATCACTGAATATTGATTTTCAAACCCGTCCTGCGTTCCCGCGCCTCCGAGCCGAACACTTCAGTGTTCCACGGGCGAAACGTTCCCTCGCGCCATCTCATACGCGATTTGAGAAACAAAACATAAATTACCGGAATCCGGAACATCACACTCGGGTCCGCTAGGGAACCAGGAGACGTGCCGACGGGCTGCCACATTAAAAATAAACTTTTTTTTTAAAGACATTTCTGGATCATATTTTATTATTAACCCCAGACCTCATGACTTATTTTCACAATATACGTACTTTACGGATCGCGTGGGGTTCTTCCAGACCCCAGTCACCAGTTCTAGGGCTTAATTTAACCAGGAGACGTGCCGACGGGCTTCCACGTTAATTGCGTTCTGACCGCCGCCTTCATGTTGCCTCTCTAAGTGCCTTCTCTAACGTCTATGGAAAGTGTGCAAAAAATGAGGAACGAGAGACGAAACCAAAAAATTACGATTTCGAGATCGTTTATTAGGTCATATCTCCGACATCCTAAATAAATACAGCATTCTTTCTGGTATCAATCGCAATATTTTTAATTACTGCATCTAACGGCAGCATGCGATGTATCCAAATCACTCTAAATTACTTATATTAACGATGTGTGCCTTTCGAAATAAGGTTAAAACACGGTGTCTCCGGTAAAAGAGTCTTGGAGCGTCTCGTCTTTTCGGTCGGTAAAGTAGGTAAATGTACATGTCTCGAGACCACGGTCTTACATACAGGTCTTGCAACTGCAGTAGTGGGGGCACGGTCGAGACGCTACCGCGTCTCTTGATTCCGTCTTCAAGTTTAGTGGGTCAGTTCGCATCCGTCTGTTCATGCGGACGTACAATCCAAGAAAAACAACCCATCAAGTTCAGATATTTTGGTTAGTATTCTACATAGGCGTGTTAGATATTAGTTGCAATCAACAAAATAATTGCATTTTATTGCGTCAAAAAAATGATGTTATCCATTTGATCATCTGTGCGCTTCGGCAAATATCCTTGTTGACAATTGCTTAATAAGGTGATAATTTCCGAAAAAAAATGCACGTTTCTATTACATGATTATCGCGACTTTCGTTCCGCAGAAATATGTTTGGCCGAACTTTCGGGAGAGCCACCGGGCTCGTGAGAAATGCACGATATTTCCAAGGCAACCCTGCTTTGCGAGATGTTAAGCCAGCTGCAACACCAACAAGTGCCACTCTGAAATCATCGAGGACTCCTGATCCTGAACAAGTTATAGGTGAGTTCATCGATGCAATGCTGAATCAAACTAGGCTTATGCAATGATTTACAAATATGATTTTTTTTTTACAACAGGAGCTAAGATGCAAAGATGCAGCGACTTCGATAAATGGCTCTTGGTATGGATGAAAAAATACCCGAGCAAAGATCAGGTGCCAGATAAAATAACGTAAGTCCTATAGTCGAATAAAAATAATTCTTTGGCTATTATAATTTATTATAGATCATTTAAATGTTATTATAATTTATAATAACATTTAAATGATCTATAATCATGTTTTTTCTTCTTCATAGAGGAAACTACGTTTTTATGACATTTTTTTTCTCTGTAGATTTTCATGACAGAATATTTAAAATGGTCTGAAACAACAGGAAAAATGGTTTCGAAAAAGTGTCTGTATATATGTGTGCGGGAATATGTGTATGTATGTATGTATATCGCGTGTGCGTGTAATAAAGGAGCAGGGACGGTTTAACGGTGCAAGAGCCCAGATATCCGAGGTGACTGTTTCGTTCCATAAAAATCCTTAATGCAACGATTTTTTTTTTCGTTTTTACAACACTAAAAAATTGGAAGGTGTAGGCCTAGGCCTAGTTGGCCTAGCCGTTAAACCACCCATGTAGAGGAGCTAAAATTCATACCACCAGAATTCGTGAACTACCCGATTGGACTCACCCAAATTTTAATGACATATACAGTTGCTCAATGTTTCTTTGGTATATTGTCTCAAAATGGAATTTCTATGAAAGATGGTTCAAGAATTTTAATGTTATGTGATTTCTAAGATTCTGAAAAATATTTGTTATCACTCTGACTAGAAAACGTGTTGTGCTATCGAGCCGAAACTTAGATAGATAAATCTTGAACCAAGTGATGCAACTGCTGGTATTGATTTCTGTTTAAATCGGTCAAACGTTTCGGAACTTATGAAATTTTAAAATTGTCGAAAAAGTTACATTATGTAACGTAGAAAACATTGGTTGTTCTTATTACTTCTTGCGACGACTAAAATTTCGCGAAATTTCCATTGTCTTTAGATTTACTTGAAACAAAGATGCAAAGTAGAACCTTGCAAATTGCTTCCTCATTATTTTTGGCTTTTTACAAAGTTTGAGGAGGCCAAAATCGGTTAATACTTCCTTATTGAGGTATGGTTGGTAAAATGTGAAAAATAATAAGGAAGCAATGTGCAAGTTTCTCTACCTTCCCGCGTAGAAAAAAAGAATCTTGTGAAGAATCTTTTAAAGAATCTTAAAAAAAGTCTTGAAAGAATCTTTAAAAGAATATTTAAAGGAAACTTGAAAAGAATCACGTATAGGATCCGGAGGAAGACTCTTTTCAAGATTCTTTTCAAATTTTTTTCCAGATCAAAACTCCGAATTTTTGTAATTTTTTAGTTTAATTCAGTTGATTAGTCATATTTGATTGATCAGATCCGAAAAATAGCGTGATTTGATCAGATTAAAGCGATAAAATGAGGAAAAAAAAAAAATGTTGATCGTGGGACTTGAACCCAGGTCCCTCGGCGTACTATCCCGTTATCTTATCTATTCAACCACATCATCTTTCTTGGATAGCAGTAAAATTAAATGATATATGAGTGTCACTTGCTTTTTCAGAACTTTGTTTTTTTTTTCGGAAATTACGGCGCGATGCGCGTTACCACTTTGCACCGTTTCACAGTATCTAGTTTCATTAAGAATTCATCTTTCACATTCAGTTATTGCTCCCTCATAAAAGAAACTTTATTTGCGAGAAAACATACGTTCCAAGATTTTCAAATCAGGACACTCAAAATAGTCCAGAACGTCGAGAAAAGTGGTTTAGAAATAATTAAATTCCGCAAACAAAAACCTTAAAAGACATGAACCTGGTCTTCAAAAGTGTCCAGGTTGATTGCTTCGAGGCTCTCAGTGTCCAGATTGACCTCACCATAGTTTTCGGTATCCAGATCAACGTCTCCATAGTTTTTGGTGTTGAGGTCGACCTCCATAATTTTCGGTGTCCACGTCAACCTCTCTATTTTTTCCAGTGTCGAGGCTGACCTCTCCATAATTTTCGGTGTCCAGGTCGACATCTCCATAGTTTTCGGTATCCAGATTGACATATCCATAGTTTTCGGTATCTACGTCGACCCCTTTATACTTTTCGGTGTCCAGGTCGACCTCCCCATAGTTTTCGGCATCCAGATCGACATCTCCATAGTTTTCGGTACCTACGTCGAGCCCTCTATAGTTTTCGGTGTCCAGGTCGACCTCTCTATAGTTTTCGGTGTCCACGTGAACCTTGCCATATTTCTCGGTGTCCAGGTGCTGGACATCCACCTGGGCGCTGAAAATTAAGGAGAGATCAACCTGGACACCGAAAACTATGGAAATATCGACGTGGACATCGAAAATCATGGGAATATCGACTTGGCACCAAAAGCCATGGACATGTCGACCCTGATGTTCAAAGTCGTGGAGATATCGACCTGGATACCGAAAGCCATAGAAATGTCTACCTGGACATCGAAAGCCATCGGGATGTCGATCCTGACGCCGAAAGCCATGGAGATATCGACCTGGATACCGAAAACTATGGAGAGTTCGACCTGGAGACCAACAACTATGGAGAAGTTGATCTGGACACCGAAAACTACGGAGAGGTCGACCTGGACACCGAAAACTATGGAGAGGTCAATCTGGACACTGAGAGCTTCGAAGCAATAAACCTGGACACTTTTGAAAACCAGGTTCATGTATTTTAAGGTTTAGGTTTGCGGAATGCACTTATTTATTTTTTCTAAACCACTTTTCTCGACGTTCTGGACTATTTTGAGTGTCCTGACTTGAATATCTTGGAACGTATGTTTTCTCGCAAATAAAGTTTCTTTTATGAGGGAGGAATAGCTGAATGTAAAAGATGAATTCTTAATGAAACTAGATACTGTGAAACGGTGCAAAGTGGTAACGCGCATCGCGCCGTAATTTCCGAAAAAAAAAACAGTTCTGAAAAAGCAAGTGACACTCATATATCATTTAATTTTACTGCTATCCAAGAAAGATGATGTGGTTGAATAGATAAGATAACGGGATAGTACGCCGAGGGACCTGGGTTCAAGTCCCACGATCAACATTTTTTTTTTTTTTTTTTTTTTTCTTATTTTATCGCTTTAATCTGATCAAATCACGCTATTTTTCGGATCTGATCAATCAAATATGACTAATCAACTGAATTAAACTAAAAAAATTACAAAAATTCGGAGTTTTGATCTGGACAAAAATTTGAAAAGAATCTTGAAACGAGTCTTGCTCCGGATCCTATACGTGATTCTTTTCAAGATTCCTTTAAAGATTCTTTCAAGACTTTTTTTAAGATTCTTTAAAAGATTCTTCACAAGATTCTTTTTTTCTACGCGGGTTGCATCCTATTTTGTTAGTAATTATTAATTCGAATCGAAATAAACGGATAGTGTGTTCAAACCTTACTAAATTTGATTCTCGGTGGTTTCCAACATATTAAAAAAAATATAATTGAGAAACTTATCGGTCTCTAAATGCAAGAAGAAAACCATTGAAAACGCCAAATAAAAAAAAAATAAAAAAAGACCAACCAACTATAAACACGATGGGTATTTTGTTGGAAGAAAATGACCAACCGACAATAATATCGACGACCATTTTTTTAGTCATGTGGCGTTTTGTCAGCTGTTTTTTCTTGCATTTAACCACCGGTCGATTTTTCGGTCTTTCGACTGGTCATTGAGTCTGTTAGGCAAGCATTCGATTATAGCCATGGCATGCAGACATCGTGGCGACATTTTTTCACAATTTACATGAGCTAAAAATTCGTGGACTTCGATTGATTTATCACCTCCATTAATTGATGAATTAGCGTCGAGGTTTATTATAATGACTCGTTTCGGTAAAAATAAAAGTTTAGTCCGCACCTTAAGGTACTATCGTCGGTCTAGCGAAGTCAATAGAGTGCCAAGAGTTTTAAAGGAGAAACTGGTGTAAACAAAGATGGATCTGGACTGCAAAGTTCCTTTTTAACATAGAAAAAAATTTAGCAATGATTTGACAAAATAATAACTCAGTTTGCATCAATAAATTTACAAACATATTTTTTACGCTCTTCTTTATGAGGTAAATTTGTAATTCAATTTCGATCCTGACAATTGATAGCTCATGTTGTTTTTTTTTAATTCTCCACGAATTCACCGAATAATTTGCTGTATTTTACTTCTGATCAGGAAGAATAGATGGTTGTCATAGTCTTGTTACTTTTTTAAAACTTTTTTCATAAACAAATAGCTGTAGTTTGAAAACGATAAATGTCATTATCAATGTTTTTCCTTTAATTCGTAGATTCTCTTTCGGAAAACAGATGAGCTATCATTCGACAAGATCGAAATAAAATTATAAATTTTGCTCATAAAAAATTCCGTAAAAATATGCCTGAGGATTTATTCACGCAAAACGGAGTTATTATTCTGTAAATTCATTTTTCTGTAATATTATGTAGTAGGTTTATAAACCAGATCCACCTTAATCCTCCGTGGTCACACTTCGCATTTGGATCACGGTGGTCACACTGTGTCGATTCTACTCGGTCAGTTTTCAAAAAGGTATTGTGACGAAATTATCTGTCCGAAGTGGTTCAAAAAATTGTGGAACGTGCTTTGAAGATTCTAGATGATTTACAAACAATTTATTTATAAGAAATAAAATGGCAAAATGCTAAAACAAAATTATAAACAGATAAAAAAAGACACTTTTTCGCTGAAAAAAATCATAGTTCCGTGAATTCTCAATATTTTTACCTAAAATTTGGATATGATACTCCTTAGATATGCCACTGTTGAGAAAAAAAAGTAGCATAGTGCGTGTTTCAACAAATTCCGACATGTGATCGATTTTGGAGTAGGAAAAAATGTCGAATTATGCAAGAATTTGGTCAAAAAAACTATACCCCTGGCAAGCTGTGTCATCGTAGTGTTAACCGAAAATAACTGAGGTTACCAACCTTTTAACCGAGAAAAGATAAGTCTCGATTAGCCCACTGTTTCACCGGCTTTAACAGACAATTTAACCGATTAAAAATGTTTCGTTCGGTTAAATTGTCAGTTAAAATCGGTTGAATTTACCAAACAAAATTGATTTTTTTTAAATTCGGTAAGAATGTCGGTTACAATCGGTTAATTCACCAGTAAAAATCGCTAAAAAATAACAATTTCGGTTAAAAAGTCAGTTAACTGGGTGAAACAGGGGCTAATCGAGACTGGTTAAAACACCGGTTAAAAAGTCGGTGACATTGTTTGCCAGGGACATGATGATAGTTCAAACTCCACCCTAGCAATCTCAACAACTACCGTTTTACCTTACAAACGACCGGGTGGTGTTTGCGAAAAAAAACGAAGTTTTTTTTTTCAGTTTACCATGGAAAACCGAAAAACATTGTTAGGGCAGTTGTTTTCGCGGTTGTTACGACCGAATTACGGTTTATTTTTTGCAAAAAACCCCCCGATTATTTGACGCTGAATCAACTGGAAACGACGGTTGTCAAGATTACTAGGGCACATAGATAGCGATTACATTCCTATTCGAAGCCGGGGACTATTATGTTTACGCCAAGAGTTGATCGACGGATCGATTCTACCCAGAGTAACCATGAAGGGTTAATTTATATCAGGCAGTTTTTCAAATATTAGCACTCGATTTACTTGACTGTACTTTAATTGTAAAACTTGAATTGATTGTTTAAAAAACCGATGATAGAGGCAGTGCAAAATAATGTTCCTAACCGATTATAGTAAATGATGAAAAATACCTAAAAGTGAAAATAACAATCATCTCACTGAGCTTTAAATATTTAACCTGCGAATCATTATTAACATACTATATTGTATTTTCCACAGAATAGACGTGCTGCATAAGGCTCAGAGTCAAGCCAGGATTCGGGCCGCAAATCTAATGATAGTCGGCACGATAATTGGCTGTCTATGGGCTGTTATAAGCGGAAAGAGGGAGGCGAAAGCTGGTAAATCAATAGGTCAAGAAAACAGGGATTGGCACACTGAAATCAACAAAGAGTATAAAGCCAGTCTGGCTGCTGCACCAAAGACCTCGTAAAGCAATTACTACCCTTAGCTTTAGACACTAGGCTCAAGAAGAATCTTTGAAAGCTTCATTTGTAATTTTACTTCGATACTCCGAACGTCCGAGACGCTAAACTCAATTATGAAACCGAACTCATCGATAGTTTCATACAAATATATATGTACTAACACTGTAAAAATGATTTGGATACTTCCGCGATAATAAGTCGTAACGAGAGCTCGAAATTGTTACGTGTGTTCTAATCTCAATAAATTGCTTTCTTTGTAAATTTTAATGTATATTTACATACCACATCGCATTAATAAAAATAAACAATAAAAAAAATAACATCAATGAGCATTCATATTTTCAACATCTTATAAATCGTGTATTATATATATGTACAGTACAACATTCTGAAAAATTTCACAGTTAAATTATTACTATCTTCAGTGTCGTACGACTCAATTTAGCTTTGCATTTTTCTGTTGTCTCGCTTATCATTAGCAAGCACTAGGCAACTAATTTCAATGGATTGCTTGGAAAATGCACAAGATAATTTTCGTTGAGGCAAAAATGTTTCTTCAGGAGTCCAGATTTAACTGAGGTTTGTAGAAGCTTCGGCACTTTTCATAGTACACTTGAGTCGTCCGTTTCTTGACGACTTCCTCTACACCCAATTCGGACTCCAACATTCTCAGCGTGTTCTGTTCTTTCCTCAAGTTCTTAATGATCACTGGGTCATCATGTTTTGCGACTCTCTCCTCCTTCAGCTTCTTAACTCTCTCTCGAGTAGAATTCAGACATTTCTTTATAGAAATTTCTCTCTGAGCATGACCTGACTGAATTTGTTGAAATAAGTCTTTGCAAGTTCCTGTCACATCCACTTGGCTTTTGAACGATTCCGTTGGTATCGACGTGTTTAACAGATATATTATTTTATCGTCCATCTGTCTCATTTTCTTCAGTGTATCCTGAAACAAATATTGCTTAAATTTAAAATCCAAAAAATGTGTAGGTTAGGATGCAAACGTGAATCGTATGAAAAAACACGAAAATCGTCGAGACACGCGCAAAACATGACATTAACAGCACAGATGATCACATTGCGAACAAAATCTCAAAATTTGAATTCATCGATCCAATCGTTACGAGTTTGTTCGATTTAATGAAAACACACGAAACCCATGAACTTCACCGGTTGCGTGAAACTTAATTTATTTACGTAACGTCCGATCGATGGTGCAACAAACACTAAATAAATCGCGAATTATTCAATGATAAAGCCATGTTTTTTTAAAACACTGTACGACTTTTTTCTCAAAAATACCTGGAATTCTAAAAAATCGCCACACTCCATCCTCGAAGTGGCTGCCATTTTGAATAAAGGGCTATGATTTTTGGTAAATCACTCGCATGGCGGCTTGTGATGTGAAGCAGAGCAGACCTAACCCTACACGTGCAGCTGCTCACGTATTCTTCATACACCCTCAGTTTCCACGCTGACGCCGGGCGGGAAGTACGTATGGATCTTGAATACCAATTAAAATACCTACGAAATCTGTTGGTTTTCATTTCAGATCTCTCGATTAAAATTGGTAAATTTTGAAATATCTGTAAAGTTGAGTTGATATTATATCAATATTTTGATTCGGTTAACTTTCGGTTGAGTTTTAGAAACGTAACCGATTCCGTTAATTTGACGTGGACTTTTTATTAGTCGTCTGAAATTTAACTCATTATAGCTTTGGGCTAGGATATGTAATATATGGGTCATTCCATAACATGTGGGCCACCCAAATGTAGCATGGTCGCAAAAAGTGTTCATAATTTTTTCAAAATTTGTTTAGAGTATCACGAATATCTACAAATTATTTCAGAAATCTAGCACCTGTTTTGCTCAAAACTTAATAACGCTTTTTTAAATTTCTTTCTTTTCAATTCGCTATACGCCGTCCGCTGTCGAACCCTTCCAGGGGTAAAAATTAGTAAGATAGATTAAGTTATTATTAATTTTGCTAATAATTAATTTGAGTTGTATAACTTTCTGAATTGTTTGTAATTGCGGCTCCTCACTGGTCGTTTCAAGAACGCAACCACCGACGGAATGAGATATTAGTAAGACGTTTGCCTCTTCGTTTTCGCTGTCGAGGTGCTGTTCAGTCCCCGGGACGAGCATCGTAGTCCTGAGGAATTGAGTAAACCGAGGGATTTGTCCGTAATCGTAGCATACCCTGACTGGCCCAACTACCGAAAAAGCACTGAATGCTTTTCGAATATTAAAAACACCGGGATTTTGGTCGAAAACACCGAAAAAGCTCCGATTATTTTGTTTTTCAAAATAATTATTGTCTGTGCTGCAATTGACTAAACGGCTCTATTTTCATCTTTTCATTTCTTGTTCGGATTTGTTCAGTAGTTTGGTACGGATTTGATCGCGGATAACGATTAAAAATTTTTATGTCATCAATGGGACTCGAACCTGGAACCCTGCGGATATGAATCTTTTTTATTTTTTTTAAAAGCATTTATTTAACAGTACCAATCAATTACATATATATAGCCAAATGAAACTTTTACAAAAAAAGCCATGCAGTCTTATAATAATATATATGATGTCCGCAGGTTTGTACTTACATATAAACCTAATAAAGTTGTATGAAGAATTAGAAGCCACAGAGGGCTAAATGATCATGTGTCACGGCTTGACAAGTATATAATAGTGCAAAAAAAATTGCGGATATGAATCTGAGCCTCAGACTACAAGGCTATCTTTGTAAATATATATTTTCATTGTCTATTTAAAGTATAAGGAAAGTCTAAACATGATATAATCTTAGCCATTTACATGACCACATCTGGAGTTCTTAAAATAATAACACGTTTAATCATTTTTCACCAAAATCGATTATTTTAATTGTTATATATTAACTCGCAATAGATTCTGCAAGTTCTCATCTTCACACATGTATAAAGTACATGGGGCATTCCATGCCAACTTGGTCAATGGCTGAACCTCAATTTTTTTTAACGGTAATTTTTTATATTATTCTTCCAACTGAAAAATGCATGAGGAAATTTTTCAGATTTTTTAAATTGAAATTTTTGTGTTATAAATAATTAAAGCTATCTAAAAACGCCCTAATTTTATAATCTCAAAAAATTCTCAAAATTACTATGATGTGCAACAAAATGATTGAGTCATCGGCCAGAGTGGGCCGAGACCTCCTGTTATTGTTTTTTTCATTTTATAATATCAAAATGGATTCTTATAAATGTGTGAATAGCCGAGTGGTCTAAAGCAGGGTACTGACCAGGGTACTGACACTCCGTGTACCCCTCCACTTCTTATTTGGCACGAACCGATCGGGTACGGCGTAGTGCCAGCCCAAGAATAACAAAATATGACGATGAAAAGTTCGGCTTGCTGGCTTGGCAGCAATGATGCCTACGGCTGTCGATGGAGTGGAAATTGGTGGGGATGGAACAGCGGTGAACTTGAATTCATGCGCTGCTTGAAACGTAATGTCATCAGTTCATGCCTCCGATCATATATTTTTATTTCATATATTGGAACATTAGTTATTACGTAATTTTTAATAGCTCGTAATCGCAGAAATAGCAATTGAATTGTTATTTTATCGTAGAGCCCGATTTAGTATTTTTTAAATAATATACATCTCGGATATCTTAAAGAAAATGAGCTGTCTCTTTCGTTATTAAATAAACTATTGAAACTTTAGTTTCAATAAATTAAGATGAGAATAATATTAATTATTCGTGTTAAGGATGTCCTGCATTGAATCGGTATCAAGAGACGCGGTAGCGTCTCGAGACATGTACATTTACCTACTTTACCGACCGAAAAGACGAGACGCTCCAAGACTCTTTTACCGGAGACACCGTGTTTTAACCTTATTTCGAATGGCACACATCGTTAATATAAATAATTTAGAGTGCTTTGGGTACATCGCATGCTGCCGTTAGATGCAGTAATTAAAAATATTGCGATTGATACCAGAGAGAATGCTGTATTTATTTAGGATGTCGGAGATATGACCTAATAAACGATCTCGAAATCGTAATTTTTTGATTTCGTCTCTCGTCCCTCATTTTTCGCACACTTTCCATAGACGTTAGAGAAGGCACTTAGAGAGGCAACATGAAGGCGGCGGTCAGAACGCAATTAATGTGGCAGCCCGTCGGCACGTCTCCTGGTTAAATTAAGCCCTAGAACTGGTGACTGGGGTCTGGAAGAACCCCACGCGATCCGTAAAGTACGTATATTGTGAAAATAGGTCATGAGGTCTGGGGTTAATAATAAAATATGATCCAGAAACGTCTTTAAAAAAAAAGTTTATTTTTTTTATTGTGAAACTTTTCGAAAATTCTCATTGGGATTAAGGTGATGTGACACATGTTTTAAAACTGCAGGGAAACTGTAATCGGTATAAAAAACTGTAATCAAATCTACTCAGAGCCGATTAATATATTAGACGAAAGTAAATTAGGTTTTACTCCGTCGTAGATAGACGAAGTGAATACTAATTTGTAGATTTGATTATTACAGTTTTCGATACCCATTGCAGTTTTCGAACATGTGTCACATCACCTTAAGAATATTCACTAGCACTGTCATTCACTCGCGTTAAGGGCATGTGAAACGCCGACTGCGGTAATAAAAACTGTAATTAACGATTTTCATGCATACTTGCATTTGCAGCTAAACGAAACAGCTAAACATACATTGGCATAAATGCGGCCGTTTGCCGGTCCGGGGATGTTTCGCATCTGTTGGTAAAACAGACGCACATTGCAAATGGATCAGACGCAAATTTTAAGTATGCTGCGCACATTTCTGTTATTTTTCACAATTAAGAATGATCTCCATCGTTGTTTGTTGCATCCTCCCTAGATGTTACGGCGTCTGCTCGCGTCCCTATAGGTATTATTAAGTCGGCTTTTCGTCTTTTTAGAATCCCAAGGAAGTTCGTCGAAACGAAAGAGTAAAATCGCAATTCCGAATTATTTAACTATTAATTATTACAGAAATCTGTAATTTTGAAAAGAAAAGATACAAGCGTATGCTGTTTGTCATTGAGTCACCGGTTGAGTGTTTTCAAACATATCGCGTCGCTACGCCTCTAGCTTGTGACGCGCCATGCGGTTGCGCCTTGAGGAATATCGTCTGTTTTACCGACGTCACATCCCTTATCGACTCCGCAACCGGTCGTATTTATCACGATGTATGTTTTTGCAGATTTTTAGTTATTTTATAGAATAACTAGGTCCACGTGTGTTAACGATTTCAGTTTCATTTTTCATACTTATTTTTATATATCTTTTGGTTAGTCGCGAAGGAATAACAGTTCAAATGAATATTTGATTTGGTGAGATAACTTTAAAACATCAGTGCAGTATCGAGTGCGTTTGTCAATCAGTATAAACTTTGAAAAAAAGTAGTGAAATCCCCAAAAAAACCCTTTCGGGTAAAAATTTGAGACATGTACATTTACGTGATCAATCCCAAAAAAAAAATCAATATCCCAAAAAAAATCTGTCAAAAAAAAAATCTTCAGTGACATTACTGTTTACCCCAAAAAATACTGTCCATCTAAAAAAATCACTGCGGGTAAAAAGACTAGTCCAATATTTACTGTCTACTGTGAATACTGTGAAAAAAGTTTTGAAATAAACGGAAAACATCTGCAGCATGTACAGCCAAGTACATGTGAAAAAATACTTGATCAGTATTATTGTTTATCCTAAAAAGTACAGTGGGTAAAAGTTTGGAACAGTATACAGTTTACACATACAATCAGTTTTAAAGTTAAACAAAAACATCTGTAGCATATATTGATAAGTACATGTGTAGCATATTACAATATTCTTCTTCATAAGAAGAATCAATAAAAAAATAGCAAATAAATGAAAAGTTGATTACAAAAATAAATTAGACCTCAGTACATGACGAGTTTTTATACTTACTCGGCAGAGTAAGCCTTAGCTTTTTATAGCTAAACGGCATTTTGCTAACTCGCCAAGTACTGAGGTCTACCCACATAGCACCGAAATATTTTTGAAACATTCTCAAAACATTCCTTAGCAATAATGCAATATTGCGAAAATATTGTGAAAGATGTTTAAAACATTTCTAAAATATTGTAGGAATCTTGCAATGTCCGCTCAAAACGTTGCAAATATAATATTTCAGTAATTATACAGCAATATTGTGTTAATCTTACATTTTCCGCCCAAGGCTAATTCGTAAGAAATTCTACCGTTTTTAATATAATTTTTTGATTGCGAGTTTTTAAACAGAACTATTGGATGTCCTTGATAATAATCTTATTTATTGGAAAAAAAATCCCGTCCAGGTTTCGAACTCACAACGTCACCTACGTAGCATATCCACGTCGAATTAACGATGAGTAATTTTAAAAAGCGATCCTGCTTAAAAAATATATAACAATATTAGAGTTTCATTAACTAATTTTGTTCCAGAGGGGAATGAGGTTGAAATAAACATAGATTCTCGCTTCAAAGACTTACATCTACCTACGTATCAAACCTATTAAACGATCTAATGTCTATCACGCTAACCACTAGACTATCGACTACTTGTACAAACATTATACGTTTATTGTCCATGTGTTTATCGACAAAGACTGATGAATTAAAAAATAAAGATAGAGCAACCTTTTAGAAGATTTCTGGTGCATAACAATCTTGTAAAAAAAGATGCAAAGTAGAACCTTGCACATTGCTTCCTCATTATTTTTCGCTTTTTACAAAGCTCCCTCTGTGAGGAAGCAGTATGTTATTCAATTTTGGCTTCCTCATAGAGGAAGCTTTGTAAAAAGCGAAAAATAATGAGGAAGCAATGTGCAAGGTTCTACTTTGCATCTTTTTTTTTTATACCTTGTGTCTCTTTTGCAGAGGTGTTTTATACAGCTATAAATCACCTCTGCAAACACCGTTACATCTAATTTTGATTAGATACAAATTTTTGTCGTACTTTCTCAACTTTTCCGGAAGTTATAGCGAAAATCTAAATTTTTTGAAAAATTCAAAATGGTGTAAAATCCGAACGACTTTACCGATCATCACCAAATTTTGTACGTATCAGGGCTGTATGTTACCTTTCGACTGTACCCAATTTCGGTTCATTTATTAAGATACGACGTGATTTAGAGCAAAATGTATTTTTTTCGAAAAATTCAAAATTCTATAAAATCCGAACCGCTTTACCGATTTCGCCGAAATGCAATACCATACAACATTGAACTTATATCTAGATATGAAGAACTATTTAGCTAAATCGGCGAACTTTTACGAAAGTTAGAGCATTCACGTCCTTTTTTCAACAAATTAAAAATTGCATAAAAACTTAATTACTATATATATTTTTTCAAAAATTGCAGTATTCAAAGGGGGGCAGCTACTCTACATGTGTGCCAAATTTGAGCCCGATCGCTCGAACGGTTACTGAGTGAGAGGCCCAGCACACACACACACACACACACACACACACACACACACACATACATACATACGGACATTTTTTCTAAACCACTTTTTTCGATGTTTTAGGTGATTCTAAGCATACTGACATGAAAATCTCGAAAAAAAATTTTTTCATGAAAACAAAGCTTCCTCTATGAGGAAGCAAAAAATCGATTCAATTATAAAGTAAATTCTAATGAGGCTTGCAATTTCTGTCAGAATTTTTCCCCATTTCCAAATAATCATATAACGACTTCCCGATTGAATTTCAATTTTTTCAAATCGAATGATACTCAAGAGAACGAGATGAATTTCTTTTTATCACGAAATACAAATCATTTCAAATTCAACTTTTTTAAGCTAGTTTAGAAATTTCCATTTGAAATGTAATGGAATGTTGCAAAAAAGTTCCATTGTAATATTTGCAAAATCTAATCTGGAACCTTTTATTCGAAACTTTGTGAAATATTGTTGAAGAAATGGGATGGTTTGTTTCACAGGTAATGTTCAAAAATATTTGAAAAAATGATTGGCAATTGTTTTACCTTCAACAATATTTCTGAACTTTAAGTTGACAATATTGCAATTAAATATTTGTGAATATTCGATTGGAAGCTTATGGTAATATTCCTGTGTAATAAAATATTCGAAATATTCTTGCGATATTTAGGCAATATTATGTGCTATATGGGTAATTTATTTTTGTAATCAACTTTTCATTTATTTGCTATTTTTTTATTGATTCTTCTTATGAAGAAGAATATTGTAATATGCTACACATGTACTTATCAATATATGCTACAGATGTTTTTGTTTAACTTTAAAACTGATTGTATGTGTAAACTGTATACTGTTCCAAACTTTTACCCACTGTACTTTTTAGGATAAACAATAATACTGTTCAAGTATTTTTTCACATGTACTTGGCTGTACATGCTGCAGATGTTTTCCGTTTATTTCAAAACTTTTTTCACAGTATTCACAGTAGACAGTAAATATTGGACTAGTCTTTTTACCCGCAGTGATTTTTTTAGATGGACAGTATTTTTTGGGGTAAACAGTAATGTCACTGAAGATTTTTTTTTTTGACAGATTTTTTTTGGGATATTGATTTTTTTTTGGGATTGATCACGTAAATGTACATGTCTCAAATTTTTACCCGAAAGGGTTTTTTTGGGGATCCTCATATCTTGATGAAAATATTTATTCGAACGTTTCTTCGTATTTAGTGCTTTTTCACGGTTTTCAGATGAAATAAAAGATTGCTGTGAACATGAACATTCGCAATTGTTCTGAAAATATTTTATTTTCATGACTGAAACTGTTAAAATGTATGATAACTCAAGATTTTGGTTACATATTTTACTTTATATTCGATAAAAGGTAAATTGAAATTCTTTTACTTCTATAAAACGGTTTTTGTCCACCAACTTTATAAAAAACCGATGAAGTTTTCAGTTTTACAAAAACAAGTACAGAAACAATCCATTTAAAATTTATATTTTCATATTTGTCACTTTCAATTTAACAAAACAATATTTGTAAATTCGTAAAAAACGAAATTTAGAAATTGACAAGATATTTATAAAAACAGATTTTTAAATATGAAAAAACTAGTATGAATCGTTGAAAATCGTGGGATTCAATAAAAGTCAGTTTATTATTTTTTAAATATTTTAATTTGTCTGGACAACCCAAGGTTTTAATAATCTGAATCCAAAGGGTGGCGCGGTACCCCATCACCCGTCACCGCCATTTACGATCGAAAAGATAATACGGCGGATTTACTCAAAAAAATTGACATTATCGATCTATTGTAACTTTTGCAAAACGTAAGATAGCGAGCTCAAATTTTGTATATAAATGAAACAATATTCAGCCATTATATATGTATAATTTAGTGACGAACGTAATTTAGTAACGGTATGAAATTTTTGATTTTATGGAATGTTGAATTATTTTTACGAATATACATTATCACATTCACTTTCGGAAACGCTCTAATAATCAAGAAATAACGTAATAACGAAATAGAAAAAGCATATCCACAACATGTATATTTATCTGATTAAAACAAGGATGCAAAGTAGAACCTTGCACATTGCTTCCTCATTATTTTTCGAGTTTTACAAAGCTTCCTCTATGAGGAAGCCAAAAATTGAATAACATACTTCCTCATAGAGGTAGCTTTGTAAAACGCGATAAATAATGTGGAAGCAATGTGCAAGGTTCTACTTTGCATCCTTGTCACGCATTGTTACTTGCATATTATGTCGAACAATTTCTTCTTTTTTGTGACGTCCGGAGACGTTGAGAAAATGCGAGATTACACCGAGCGGTTAGTGTATCTCTAGTTCTACGATTAAAAATAGTAGAGTGTCGTGGGTAACGCTGAGGACCTCGAGAAGTCCTGTTCTCTTAACCAGAGTACTAGAAATTGTTTAGTTTCAACAGAGTTTATTAGCATTCAATACAAGTACACAAGTTTCTTAATAATAAATACCTTGACAATGGGAGAGACGTTGATGCTCTCGTACGATTCGGAGGTTCGTCGCCGCAGCGGGAAAATAATAAAGACGTCGCGTTGTCGCGGAAATACACTGTTTCAATAACGTCTCTTTTTTAGCGAAATATACAATTTTAAGTAACGTCGCGTTTTAGCGGAATACACAATTTCAATAAACGTCGCGTTTTAGCAGAATTCACAATTTAAATAATCGTCGCGTTTTTAGCGGAATATACAATCTACGGATTGATTCTAAACACTTTTATAATGATTTTTACTTTGAGAAACAAATAGGATAATTCTACTCGCACTCAGCTAACGGAGAAGCCGCGCGTCGCGATCTGTAGAATTAAACGGAGACTTAGCAAGAGACTGTTCGACCGAATGACTACTACGGTAGTAGCTACTCGCTCCCTTCTGACGAAGGCCTGGAGCATCGTGTCTACACCCGACGTAAGACTAAACGAAAACTAAACTAAACTAAGCTCGACTTGCCTTGTGGGCAAGGGTTTTTATACAGGAAAGAGAACGTGGTGGGAGGCTGAGTTTACAATTTTGGTCATCGGATGAGTAGAACGGGTTACATTGGTCGCTGGAATTCGGGGCTATAATACTACGCATAAAAAGATAGATATTCTAGTAGGTTCCAAGTCTAACGCTCCTTAGTAAGCAGGAGGGCGCAGTTCTTTTATCTAGCGCGGCTGATGGTAATAATTTATACAGTTTATGATGCCTCTTCAGTGGCGGTGACAACCTGCGTTTACGCGGATGCTGAGGATCCGGGAGGTCGATGCGTGAAAGAGTTTTAAAAGCTTCTCGGAAGGAGATATTGCTCTAGTTTTGGTGTCTACTATTGCTTCCACGTGCGGAATCAATGTCCCTGTTTATAAATGCCGGTGCGGACTTTTTGGATAGAAGTCGATTTAGTATCGTTTGTGCAGTGAGAGAGGTAACACGTAGCATATTGTGGTAAATAAAAGAATCCGGAGAAAAAGTGTTGTTCGAGTGAGTCTTAGTTATCTGGGCTAAATAAGTGTTAGTGAATCTTGATTTAGGAATTTTTAGTCGCACGTGACACTTTTCTCCTCAGAACCAATATTTGAGGGTCACTGTAGTATTATTGCCAAATAACATGTCAAAAAGCTCCTTCTATATTTGATTGGATGCTAAAAATCCGAGTTTTTTCTTCTATAATTTTCTTCTATAATAAGTTACAAAATTGTCGCAGATATTGTATTCTATAAATGACTGCGTCCGATATGTATGATCTATTTAATAAACAACCCTGAAATAATATAATCAGTCTATTGACTTGTAATGCGTCTTAAATATATCAGGTTTCTTGAATTCATAAAGAAATACGTAATTTACAATTTCAAAGTTTCCTAGCAATGTTATAAGGAATTGCGTATATTCATGAGATATTCTCTGTTCAGCCACGTTTTTCCGATCATCCATAATATACGATTTCTTTAAAATTTTAAGATTTGAAGCAATCGAAAATATACGTTTTTACCTTGTACTTTTGAATTAATAAATAGTTAAAATCAGTAATATATTGTTAAGAAAAGACATCTGTAAAAATGCGTTATTTTCTATTTTGAACTTGAGTGATGGCATAGTATTTTTTATATTTAAGTTGTGAAGTCACTTGTTAAACGTTATATTTTGGTTTATTTATTTCGTTTCACTTTGTTGGAGAATCCCCCTCCAAACACGCGAATTGCTTGAGTGACCGCTGCTCGGCAGCACCTCGCGGCGACTTAATATCTACTGCCGACGCATGCGCTTCGCGTACCGCGCGCGCGACATGCTGCCACGTGGCAATGGCCGATTTCCTGCTTCCGTTTCCGGATCGCGCAACGCTCACTTCGCTCCGTGTTACTCACTTACTTTTACAGTCTTCTCATCTCGAAATTCTCATTTATCGTGTGTCTCATCGAGTCGACAGCTCAATAACAACTGATCGATTCATTTCGGGACATTCTCAACGCTCAAATAATCGCGAATCTATTAATACAATCGGTTCGGTATCTCTCACGCTCAACGGTCAACTCATCGTCACCTTGCGTTCTCAAGTGTTTTTGTTTGAAGAATATACGAGATTACTGTTATGAAAACCTGTGTAGAGGAAACTTTATTTTTATCACCCGTTCCACCATCCGAGAAACCGCTCAAACGATTTCTCAAACATTTGGTCCTTCGAGCCGGATAGTGGAACATCCCGGCTACAGTGTTTCTGTGACAGTGTACAGTGACTCTCGAGGCAGCTCAACAGTGCGCGCTGTGCAGTGTGTTCGTGGCTCGCTCGCACGCAGTCTCACTCAGACTTCTCATCGTCTTCTCTCTCTCGCACCCGCGTGTGCCGAGAATCGTGTTCGCGTCTCACATCGACTCGTGCGCCGTGGATCGCGTTTCGCGTCTCGAGCGCGAGACGCAGCTGACTCTCGGACTCTACATCGACCGCGTGTGCTGGGATCGCGCAACGCTACGCTCGCGCGCGAATTATCCTTCGTGTGTGTCGATCGCGCTTCGCTGCCTCGCACGAGCGTCGGTGTCTAGGTTGAGCTCAACGGACTTCTCAGCATTGTATAGTGTGTTCGAGCATCGTCTCTGTTGTGCACACAGTGACAATTGGCTTCTCATTCCGGGTTTCGCGCGTTTACTACCGCGTCGTTCGGTTCTCGTTCGTGTGGAAAAACTCTGTGACTGCTCATCGGTGTCGCGCGTTACATTGCTCATCGTGCAAGAGCCACGTGTTCCTGCGCGACAGAGAATTATTTTTCGTGTGTTCTTCGAGCGTGTTTCTCGTTCGTTCGCCGAAAATTAATTGACTTCTCATCTCATACATTTTGTGCTCATCCGCGATAGAGATTTTCGCGCGTTTACTACCGCGTCGTTCGGTTCTCGTTTCGTGTGGAAAAAACTCAGTGACTGTTCATCGGTGTCGCGCGTTACATTGCTCATCGTGCAAGAGCCACGTGTTCCTGCGCGACAGAGAATTATTTTTCGTGTGTTCTTCGAGCGTGTTTCTCGTTCGTTCGCCGAAAATTAATTGACTTCTCATCTCATACATTTTGTGCTCATCCGCGATAGAGATTTTCGCGCGTTTACTACCGCGTCGTTCGGTTCTCGTTCGTGTGGAAAAAACTCAGTGACTGTTCATCGGTGTCGCGCGTTACATTGCTCATCGTGCAAGAGCCACGTGTTCCTGCGCGACAGAGAATTATTTTTCGCGTGTTCTTCGAGCGTGTTTCTCGTTCGTTCGCCGAAAATTAATTGACTTCTCATCTCATACATTTTGTGCTCATCCGCGATAGAGATTTTCGCGCGTTTACTACCGCGTCGTTCGGTTCTCGTTCGTGTGGAAAAAACTCAGTGACTGTTCATCGGTGTCGCGCGTTACATTGCTCATCGTGCAAGAGCCACGTGTTCCTGCGCGACAGAGAATTATTTTTCGCGTGTTTCTCGTTCGTTCGCCGAAAATTAATTGACTTCTCATCTCATACGTGTTGTGCTCATCCGCGATAGAGATTTTGGCGCGTTTGCTAACGCGTTGTTCGGTTCTCGTTTGGAAAAAAACCTCTGTGACTGCTCATCGGTTTCGCGCGTCGCATTGAGAACGGATTTCTCGCAGATTTTTGCGTTTTTCCTCAAAACATGAAGGACGAGCTCACCGATTCGGAGGATAAGGCGACGGCGACGGCTCAGCCTGATCCGCCATCCACGCGTTCGACCGCGCCAACTCCAACTCTGACCGTACCAGGCGGGGAGAAGGGAGACTTCACTCGGATCGTCGCAGGATTATCCGAAATTCGAACAACTCGAGGTCTTCCTGACGTCGCGCATCCGCGCGCTAGAACGTGTCGAAACGGCTTGCCCTCCGACAGCTCACGCAAACAAGGCGCCTCTCAAGAAAACGACTGCTCATCAGGCCTCCGCCGCTGCTCACCCGACGTCCGCTCAATCAGGCAGCTCAACGAATACATCATCTGGTCGATACCCTTGCGATCTGTGCGGAGCAGAGCATTTTGTGGTGATGTGCCCTAAGTTTCGCGGACTTGGGGTCGCAGACAGGAAGAAGGTAGCCGTGGACAAGAGACTTTGTTATAATTGTCTCGGCAGACACAACGTGAGGATGTGCCGCTCCAAGCAAGGTTGCAAGGAGTGCAACTTACGACATCATTCGATGCTGCATGAAGGCGCACCTGCATCAGCAAGGCCGAACGATCCCTCGGCTCACTCAATTCGAAACACGGAGACGTCTCAGCCCGCGACGAATCCTCAATAGGAACTCGGTGCGGTCGTCAACTCAGCCGTGCCTACAGGCACATCTCACTCTACGCTGCTCGCCACAGCACTCGCTCACGTCGACTCATCACTGACTACTCAACGAATTCGATTGTTGGTTGATCCAGGATCTGAATTAACTTTCGTCTCAGAACAACTCATCGCTCAACTCAAGGTTCCACGACAGCAGTCGACAATCGCGATCCTCGGTATCGGAGGCCTGCAGTCAACTCAAACACGAGGTATTGCTCAACTTGTTTTACGCTCAGCTCACAAGGCACTCTCAGTCACGGTCCAGGCTCACGTTTTGAGGACTGTCACGTCTATCTTGCCGTCCTGCGAGATTCCAGCTCAACGCTGGCCGCACTTAGAACATCTCACACTCGCGGACCCGGACTTTCTCACACCGAGGCCAATTGACGTAATACTCGGAGCCGATTATTACGGCCAAATTATCAAGCCAAATATTATCAAAGGATCGGATTCGATGCCGATTGCCCAACTCTCTATTTTCGGTTGGCTTGTCCTTGGACCCGTGTCTGTTCCTCAGACACACGTGTACCACTCACTCACTGCGTCGGCTCAGCGGGAAGATACTACTTTTCAAGAATTGCTCACCCAATTCTGGGTACAGGAAGAGATCCCGTCCGATAACTCAAGCCAGCTCACTTCAGACGAAGAGGAATGTGAGACTCATTTTCGCACAACTCACTCAAGAGACTCAACTGGACGATACACTGTCCGTATTCCCATGAAGATGGCACTCACTCATCTGGGTGAGTCTTATGGCGCAGCTCACCGCTGTTTGCGCCAGATGCTCAGAAGACACGAGCGGGATGCCGACTATCGCATCATCTATCACCAATTCATGGAGGAGTACAGGCAACTCGGCCACATGGTCGAGGCGTCGACGAGTTCAGCTCAATGCGGCACTCATTATTATTTGCCGCATCATGGAGTTCTCAAGCCGGACAGCACAACAACGAAGCTGCGGGTGGTTTTCAACGGCTCATGTGCCACCACCTCAGGCTACTCCGTGAACGATCTCATGCACACGGGAGCCAAGCTTCAACTCAACATTCCTGACGTTCTCATCTGGATCAGGCTCCATCGGCATCTCTTTGCCACCGACATCACGAAGATGTTTCGGCAAATAAGAGTACATCGGTACGACTGGGATCTGCAACGAATTTTGTGGATAGACGACCACGGCAACCCGGTGCCGTACCAGCTCACTACGGTGACGTACGGGACGAAAGCCGCGCCGTTCTTAGCAGTTCGGACGTTGCTACAATTGGCAGAGGACGAAGGTCATCAGTTTCCGCTGGCCTTGCCACCACTCACACAGGGAAGATACGTGGACGATATATTCGGAGGAGCCGACTCATCCGCTCAACTCATTGAAATCGCTCACCAGCTGAAGAACTTGTGCGACGCGGGGTGTTTCCCGTTGGCCAAGTGGCACTCAACCGATCCAGAGTTGCTCAAGGAATTCTCACCGGCGAGCACAGCAAGTACATCAATCTCACTGGACGATTGCGCGACCAAGATACTCGGAATCAACTGGACGTCTCACGGGGATAAGTTTGTGTTTTCCTCAAACATCTCAGCTCAACCCGGTAAGCTCACGAAGCGACTCATACTCTCAGAGGTGGCTCAAATCTTTGACCCTCTGGGGTTCATCTCACCGGTCACGATTCGAGCAAAAATGCTTTTGCAAGAATTGTGGCTGCACAAGGTCAATTGGGACGACGCCTTGCCGACGGACGTGTCGGGAAGGTGGCTCAAGCTCAGGGAAGATCTCTCAAACCTGGCCAGGATCTCACTCCCTCGTTGGCTCAACACATGGAGCAATTCGAAAATTGTTATTCATGGCTTCTCTGACGCATCTCAATTTGCAATGTCCGCGGTTATTTATATTACCGTGTTCTCACGGTCCACAGGCACTCAGGCTTCTCTGGTGTGCGCCAAAACCAAGGTCGCACCGCTCAAAAGGCTCACTATCCCGAGGTTGGAACTCACCGCAGCGCTGCTACTGGCAAAACTTGCCAAATACGTCCAAGCTACACTCAAGCTGGACACGGAAGAAACTCATCTGTGGACGGACTCGCTCATAACGCTCAGATGGATACGCTCTCACGCTTCTCACTGGAAGGATTTCGTGCGAAACAGAGTCACGCAAATCCAGGAACTCAAGCCAGATGCTCAGTGGCGCCATGTTCCTGGCACAAGCAATCCTGCGGATTGCGCATCTAGAGGCGTATCGACTGCTCAGCTCAGAGACCACTCACTATGGTGGACGGGACCACCATGGATGACGCAATCGCAAAGCTCATGGCCTGCTCAACCTCAGCTGCCGGAGAGTCTCAGCGCACATGAGGCTCGTCCCGGTATCTCACTTCTCGTGGCTGCTCCGAAAGTCGATTATCATTGGGACCTTATTTATCAGGTCTCGTCTGCTCACAAACTGTTTCGACTCACTGCCTTGTGTTTCAGACTCGCTCGGAAATTGCGCAAGGAGCTAGAGCAGCCGATTGTTCTCGTGCCGTCTGACGACATGGAGCAGGCCAGGTTGTTCTGGATCAAGGCCACTCAATCGGCATTCTTCTCATCGGAATTGAAAACGCTCACGTCGGGATCGACGTTGCCCAGCAGCCACCCGTTCGCTCGACTTACAGCCTTTGTCGACGGGCAAGGTGTTATTCGAGTTGGAGGAAGACTCACCCATTCTGCACTCACCACGGAAGGAAAGCATCCTGCGATCCTTCCACGACACGCAAGGCTCTCACTTCTACTCATCGAACAAGCTCACCAGAGAACCTTGCACGGAGGAACTCAGCGCACCCTGGCGCACGTCCGGCAAACATGCTGGATCATCGGAGGTCGAGCGCCAGTCAAATCGCACGTGTTAAGGTGTGTTGTGTGTGCTCGTCAGAGGGGGATCCGTGCCCAGCAACTGATGGGCCAACTACCTCTCTCGCGAGTTACTCCTTCACGTCCGTTTCTACACACGGGCGTTGACTACGCTGGACCGCTTACAGTCAAGAACATCAAAGGTCGAGGCTCTAAAACATACAAGGGCTGGATCGGCGTATTCGTGTGCTTCTCAACATCGGCTGTCCACCTGGAGGTGGTCGGCGACTACTCAACGGATGGGTTCATCGCTGCCTATCGGCGCTTCACTGCCCGAAGGGGAATTCCTCACACCATGTATTCGGACTGCGGCACGAACTTTGTTGGTGCAGACGCAGCTCTACGTCGGCTGTTCAATCAGAGTTCGGAAGAACACCGAGTAATCACAGCGATCATCTCAAAGGATCACAGTCAGTGGAGGTTCAATCCCCCGGCTGCTCCACACATGGGCGGAAAGTGGGAAGCCGTCGTAAAATCCACCAAGTTCCATCTCCGGCGAACCGTGGGAGACACGTTGCTCACTTATGAGGAACTCACCACGATGCTCTCTCAGATCGAGGCGATTCTCAACTCTCGACCGCTCGAACCGCTCACCGACGACCCATCTGACGTCTCAGCTCTCACTCCGGGGCACTTCCTCATTGGGAGTGCGCTCACCACTTTGCCAGAGCCTTCGTTGCTGGATCTCAACACTGCTCGTCTTGCTCATTGGCAGCTCATTCAACAAAGAGTGCAATCTTTCTGGGCGCAGTGGTCTGCTCATTATCTGCAGAGACAACAATCGATCTCAAAATGGCATCATGCCTCTAACACCGTTAAGGTCGGCTCTCTTGTCTTACTTACAGATGAGCGTCTACCGCCATGCAAATGGCCACTCGCCAGAGTCATGGAACTCCACCAGGGCAAGGACGGACTCTCCAGGGTGGCGACCATTAAAACGGCTACCACCACTCTCACTCGGCCACTCAGCAAGCTCTCACCACTACCGACTTCTCAACCGGACCATGGCGACGACTCATCAGCAAACCATTGCTGATGGCGGGGAGAATGTTGGAGAATCCCCCTCCAAACACGCGAATTGCTTGAGTGACCGCTGCTCGGCAGCACCTCGCGGCGACTTAATATCTACTGCCGACGCATGCGCTTCGCGTACCGCGCGCGCGACATGCTGCCACGTGGCAATGGCCGATTTCCTGCTTCCGTTTCCGGATCGCGCAACGCTCACTTCGCTCCGTGTTACTCACTTACTTTTACAGTCTTCTCATCTCGAAATTCTCATTTATCGTGTGTCTCATCGAGTCGACAGCTCAATAACAACTGATCGATTCATTTCGGGACATTCTCAACGCTCAAATAATCGCGAATCTATTAATACAATCGGTTCGGTATCTCTCACGCTCAACGGTCAACTCATCGCCACCTTGCGTTCTCAAGTGTTTTTGTTTGAAGAATATACGAGATTACTGTTATGAAAACCTGTGTAGAGGAAACTTTATTTTTATCACCCGTTCCACCATCCGAGAAACCGCTCAAACGATTTCTCAAACACACTTGATAGATTTTTTTTCGTTTTGATACCCCGTTCTTTTTCGCTGTTTATACGAGGGTTCGCATTTTTCTGTTAATATAAATTCTATTATTGCAGCTAGTCTGAGCCGGCCCTTCAGTCTATGCGTATAATGTACATTATACGCATGCACCGTTGGAGTAACAAAGACAGTTGATATATCTATCTTCGTCAGCCCCCGCTACTGAGACCGTAGCCAACTTCGAAAATGTTAACGCCGGCAACGGCGGTTTTGGTCGTGTAACGTTGGCTAACATAGCGTACCCGACTCGCTCTCAGCCAATGAGCGTCGGCGTTGACGTGCCAAATAAGAAATACACGGTTAGCATAGAGCAGAGCAGCGGAGTGTCAGTACCCTGGTGCGACATGCGGCTATGCATTGTCAAAGAACGCGAACCGGAACCGGCAACAGCGGGACAGCCAGCGAACCAAGTAGGAGAAGACCCGCAAGTAATACGACGTGATTTAAGCTTGCCGCACAGAGAATATCCGCCGAGTCGGAACGACGATGTGACGATGGCTAACGGTACGCCCGAGCGAGTGATCGGAGAGGCGTTATTCCCGATCGAGCTTGATGGCGTGAAAATTTAAAATCGAATTGTTTATTGGGAATGGATTTTATTGGCGTCTTTGGAGTTAATGTGCACGACGGTCGTAGCACGTGGTCGTTGGAAGAGAGAGGTAGGAGTAGAACACCCAATCGTACGCTCGAGCGACGAGCTCGCGACACTCGGTGTTTGTTTTGGTTTACAAGAGCTTGCTCTTACACAGCCGGATCGCCTGAAAGTGCTGCCCGCGGAAATAATACCGACCATGCCACAAAATTCCGATATTGCGGTAACATTAACACAGCACGTGATAGACGCGCCAAACGAGAAAGCCGTGAAACAACGAATGTACCGGCGCTCTCCAATAGTCGTTGAAAAATTACACACCGAAGTAGATCGGATGTTGACCGGTAAAATCATCGAAGTTTCTCAGAGTGACTGGGCAGGACCTCCGGTAATGGTCGCGAAGCCAAATAATAAATGGAGATTTTGCGTGGATTACAAGGAATTAAATAAAGTAACACGTAAAGACGCGTATCCGCTTCCACGAATGGATACGATATTAAGTAAATTGCAAGAGGCCGTGTACATAACTACATTAGACATGAGCGCTGCGTACCACCAGATATGCTTTTATTGTCGAAGGAAAGGGATTGTTCCAATTTCGAAGGATGCCCTACGGTTTATGCAACGCGCCCGCGACGTTTCAGAGGCTCATGGATAGATTGATAGGCTCTAAGCTCGAGCCGCACGCGTTCGCGTATCGACGATATTATAATCGTGAATCGTACGTTCGAAGATCGCCTCGAATGGATCACGAAGATCCTCGGTATTATTCGAGAAGCGGGCCTCATATTGAATTTTGAAAAGAACGAATTTTGTCGGAACGAAGTCCGATATCTCGGGTTTTTGGTAAATCGCAATGGATTGCGGCCGGATCCGGAAAAGATAAGACCGATAGTAGAATATCCGCGACCGCGAAACGCCACGGAATTGCGCCGGTTTAACGGAATGGTCAATTGGTACCACCGGCACTTGAAAAATATTTCGCGCATTGCAAGACCACTCAATCGCCTCACGAATAAAACAGTATCGTGGTTATGGACCGAAGTTGAGGAGGCTGCATTCCGCGCGGTAAAAAACGAAATAGTAAATGCCGCGATTCTCACATACCCGAATTATAGTATCCCCTTTATTGTTTGCACCGACGCGAGCGACAAAGGTATCGGCGCGGTGCTAACTCAGCCGGGGGAAGACGGAGAAAAGTTGATTGAATGCGCTAGCAGGGCGATGACAGGGCTGGAAACGTGTTACACGGTAACAGAAAAAGAATGCCTCGCGGTAGTGTGGTCTGTTCGCAAATTTCGGCCATACTTAGAAGGTTACGAATTTACCGTGGTGACCGACCATAGCAGCCTCCGGTGGCTACATAGTTTAGTCGACCCAATAGGACGCTTAGCGAGATGGGTATTCGAGCTTTGCAGCTACAAAATGAAAATCGAAAATCGAGAAAAGGTACCGAGAACGAAACCGCGGATGCGCTTTCCAGAATGTTCGAAGATATTGAACCGGACTGGAGCGCTCAGGTAGATTCTCTGGGAGATGCGTTTGAGATAGACTGGTATGCAGAGAGGCGCGAAGCTATCAACCGAAATCCGCGTGCGTTCGCCGATTGGGTGATCGAGGGAAGTGTTATGTATTTTTATCGGCCCGATGCGTTAAAAGAATCGACGGGGGAAGATTTAGATGCGTGGAAACTGGTAGTGCCCTCGGAAGACTGCGAAAATATTTTGCGACAGGCGCACGATTGCGAACAGGCCGGACACCCGGGTGTAGAAAGAACGTATCGCCGTGTCGCCACGCATTATTATTGGCCAGGAATGTACCGCAATGTTAAGAGATATGTAGGAAAATGTGTCACGTGTGTGTTGCACAAAGCGAATCAAGCTAGACCGATGGGAATTATGGGACCGCGCGTAGTGGCCCAGCCATGGGATATTATAGCATCAGATGTTATGGGACCGTACCCAAGGTCGAAGCTCGGCAATAAATATCTCATAGTATTCGAAGAGTTATTTACACGATGGATCGAGTGCCTACCTGCGCCGGCGGCGACAGGTAAAACCATTACAGAAGCCTTCCGTGCGCGCGTTTTATGTCGTTGGAGTACACCGCGAGTACTGTTGACCGATAACGGAACGGAATACGTGAACCAGACGGTAAAAAGAATGACGGACGAATATGGTATTGAACGAAGGCTGACACCACCGTATCACGCACAGACGAATCCTGTAGAGCGCGTGAACCGAAATCAGCACAGCATTGGAAACGCTTGATAGTAGACGAAGTCGCGCCTAACGCCCCAGATAGGGAAAAATGGCTATCGAGAATGAGCAGACTTGTCGAAATGCGCGATCTCGTAACAAATACAATTCGTGAAGCATCAGAAAAACAGGCCGCGTATTATAATCGACGAATACGCGAGGTGCCGCTGCACGCGGGAGACCGAGTATATCGGATGTACCGCGTACTGTCAAAAGCCACAAATAATATGACCTCGAAATTCGCGAAGAGATACGCCGGTCCGTACGAAGTCGTGAGAGTCGTGTCGCCAAGCGTAGTAGAGTTGACCGATCCAGACGGCCGTCCTGCAGGGAGATGGCATGTGAAGGACCTAAAATTGATGAGTAATGTGCCAACCCCGGAGTGCTCGACTGCTCAATAGTGTTTAAGAAATAGTTTATAGCATGTTCGCGAAAATAATGGGTAACAGAAAAAAAAAGACTGATTTATTTTTGAGTTGGAAAAAAAGGAAAAGAACTATATATTTTTTTTTACTGATTCCAATGTTATTTTTTTATTGTGTTGCTCTGGGGACGCTCGAGAGGAGCGTAAACCTTTTTTCCTATTAGTCAGTAAGAATTGTTGAGTTACGATATTGTTTTATTTTTTTTGGTATGGCCAGCCGTCATGTGTAGCCGACGTAAGGACACGCGGCCACGCACGAGCGAGGCAGCGAAAGAGAAATGAATTCGATTTTTTTGTTTAGTTGGGGAAAAAGAGCCGCACGAGACGAAGTCTCTGCGGAAAGAAATGTTTTTGTTGATTGCCATTTTTTAGTTTAATTTTGTACCGGCGTGGACCGCGACGGACGGCACGACCGAGGGAATTAGAATTGGATTTAACTTTTGTATTGGTGTTGGAAATTTATTGAATATTTAATTACGGTAGAGGAAGAGGGAGACTTGATTGAGGAGCGATTCTGCAGCAAAGCGCGTTGCAATGGTGTATCGGCGTGAGCCTACCTCGCGTTAGAGCGGGTAGTCTGGCCTAGTGGAGGGATGTGACGAGGCGTTAGTACACGCTCGCATCAACGCGCTGGGCCTAGGGTGCTCGTGCACCGAGGCCTCACGAAAGCCAGCGTAGCAACCGAATCGTTCCTCGTCTTGGTAAACTCCTAGCGTTATTCGAACGTTTGACTGCCGTGAATATTACACTTACAGGATTCTCGGAATTAGAGCAAAGGGCCGGGAAGACGCTCGCGACGTCGGAGGATGGAAGGAGAGAGACAGCGGAACAACGCGACGATCGACGAAGTCGATCGATGGCAGGCCGTGATCCCCACCCCGGACGTCCGAGGCCCGCGTAACTCGGCATAGCGTGCGATAATTACCGAAAAGATTTCTGTTAGAGAGTTTCGCTTTTGAGAGTCAGTTAGAGAGTTCGCTTCTGAGAGATTGCGAGTTAGCCTCGAGCCGTGAGAAGATACGTAAGCCTCCGGCGAGTAACTCCAGTGAGATTTGAAAGAGAAAGAATAGAAAGAAGATCGCGCTCGAGCAGTACTCGCGCATCTTCGATAGATTTTGTTACCGCGTCGAGCGTGTTGCAACGTGTTTCCGCGAGCATTAGCGAACCGTGCGCGTGCCGACGGTAGGAGTACTGATCGAGAGAATAATAATTGTCAGTGTGGAAGTCGCTTACCAGAATTTTCGTGAGAAGCAGAGACTTGAGAGGACCGGCATCGCAGCGAGGATCAAGGCGAGAAGCGTAGGAAAAGGCAGGCGTACGTGGTGCACCATTTTTATTGTCAGCGTCTGTAGAATCGTCCTCGATATTGTCGGCTTCCCCGAGTCGAGGAAAAAGGCTCCTCGAATTAGTAGCGTTGCGTGCGTAATAACCCGCGGATTTTGTTCGGACTCGAGTCATATTTTGTATTTAATTTGTTCCGTTGATAATTGCCTTAGTATTGAATAAATGATTGTTTTGTTATTTTGGAAAATAGAATCTCGCGTTCGTTTAATTAATTTTGCATTTGCCTCGAACTGCACCCCTTTCCAGCTAGCCGGTCAACCGGTGAAGAATTAAAGAAGAGTGGTAAGTTTCCCTGGCTTTCAGGAAAATAATAGAGAGCCTGGCGCTCAGCGAAAATAAGTAAATAGTGTGGAAAGTGCGGAGATAATAAAAGTGCGTAAAATTCTGGGTGTCGTTATATTTGGTCGGCGCTCCTCGTGAAGTCGCCGAAATACTTCCATGAGGGGCACGTCACAATATCTTGGAATTTAAGACTGAATCCAACTAAATGCGAAATATATTATTCAGGAAAACTACGGATTTTCTTTCAGCAAGAAATAGGAACGCATACAAATTCTTTCAAATAGAAACAGTAATCCCTGGAACAAATAATAAAGTTGCGATTCCTCATCATAATAGAGTGAAATATTTGGTTGAACATTTAGATAATTTACTTAGAGCCAACTTTCATATCGAAAAACAACTTATGAAGGTTAAATCAGCGTTTCGAGCTAATAACAGAATATTCTATAACCGTCATCTATCTAACAGAGTAAAGGTCATATTATACCTTCTATTAATTCGCCCAATTATAACATATGCAGCACCTATTTGGTGGAATTGCAACCATACCATGATGGAAAAGATAAGGATGTTCAAAAGAAGCTGTATATGAGTATACCTTAGACAATATCGCTCAAATCACTCTAACCAGGGTACTGACCACGGTCTTACATACAGGTCTGGAAACTAAGCTCCCGGGAGGCGTTCATTTTATGGCTTGAAATTAATTCGGATTGTGTCCGCCAGGGCCGCGCTGCGGCCGTCGGGTGACACCCCCACTCTACTATACTATTTGAATCTTTATACGTAAATACAACTTCACTGATTTACACAATAAATATAAAAATTATTTTTATATTATAGATAGAATGACGTACTTTCCATAAAATCAATATTTAAATTCACTATTCAGCTCGTTATGAGTTCAAACTCGTTTTAATTCGTTTATTTTTTTTTTTCATCGTTTTTTAGCCCGACTCGACATAGGTAAGTGTATAATGTAAAAAAAGTATCTTTAATTTTGCTTTATGCTTTAATTAGTTTGTTTTCGTTTTTAAGTGCTTCAGAGTAATATAGCATTGGTAAGTATACTTTTTTCTTAGTCTTTTTTAGTCCTCATTAAAGTGCGGTATGATTTAATTTTGTTTTATTTACAGGTGTTCTTCAGGATTACATAACATTGGTAAGTAAATTTTTCTTTCAGTATGACTCAATTTTATTTTATTTGCAGGTGTTCTTCAAGGTTACATAACATTGGTAACTAAATTTTTCGTTCAGTATGACTCAATTTTATTTTATTTTCAAGTCTTATACAACGTGACATAACATTTGTAGATACATTTTTTTCTACTCGTTTTCAGTCTTTATTTAAAATTAAAAAGTTTATGATTTAATTCGATTTCATTCCCAGGTCTTATTCAAAGTGGCATAACATGGGTAGGTATATTTATTATCAGTCCAGTTTCCAGTTATTTCAAAATAAAGACCTGTAGGACTTAATTTTGTTCCATTTTCAGGTCTTGTTCAGGATTTTCTAAATTACGTAAGAACATCATATATTACTTATAGTTTGTACATTATCAACAACAAAAGAAGCGTAAGAAGTAATACTAATTTCCCATTTTTCATGAATTAGTCAGTTCATTGATTTGTTAGTTTAGAGATTTTCCTTTGGGTCACAAATTTCTTCTTTAATTTTAGATTCTCCTGATAAGCATTTTGCCGCATTCGCAACCGAATATAGTAGACAATAGCAAAAGACAAGATATCTGATGCATGATTTTTACAAGGGAAGGAGAACTGGTACGAAGAAAGAACTTCGTCAAGGGTACAATCAAAAACGTCGTTCTGAGAAGCATATTTTGCAAAACAATTTTCTATGTAACGGATCAGGTTGAAAAATCTTAAATTTGCATGGATCAGTCCTCCTCTCGATTTCAGGTCGACCAATTGCGACACTGACGACGTTGTAGAAGAGTCTGATCTGATAGCTTGCAGGCAAATATCGCGGGAATGATAAGATTTTAATACCTGTTTGCACAAGTATCCTGTAAGGAAAATATTAGTGTGTTAGGAATAAGAACTGTATAATGGAATGAGTTTCGATAAGAACACGGCGTTTTACAATTGGTCTTAAGCAGTTACTAATAACTAAAAACAAAAAACGAGCAGAACAGTACAAAAAGCAATGTTATTTTTACACTAAGATACCTGCGTGTATTAGTTACATGTTAAGCAGCTTGAAGATAGAGAAGGAAATTAAGATGAGCAACCTGTCACATAATAAATGATACAATCTAGGATCGGTGAAAGAGGATAATCGTGATCGGTATTGTATTCGATAACTTCGTCGGCCTCCCAATCTACATACTGTAAGATTTTATCTAATTTTTCTTTTATGTCTCGTCGATACTTAGCACTCTTCGCTTCACACTTTTCCCCGTAGGCAGCCTTTAGCTCGCGTAACGATATCAGCAACATTGGTGACGGTTGTTCTGACACCGTGCAATTTCCATATTTAGGAGGCTTCAAGATACTGTATACAGTCAAGATTTTATAAAGCTGCAAAAATGTGGGACCGTTTGGGTGCTTATTTGAGCCAGCGGCTTGGCGAATAGTACCGAAGAATTTCTGCCACACATTAAGACCACACAGGATTATGTAAAAGAAATGGATACAATACGGACGTTTTATTAATCGATGCAAGTCCTCATAAATACCTCTAGGTTATCTTGGTTTACTTTTCCAGTTAATACGTATTGGAAATTGTAGTTTTCTATTAGGTAGGTACACATATCCATTGTTGACTGCAGCGATATTCGTAGTCCTTTTGATGTCTCTGGAGTTAGATACTCGTCTTTCGTAATGTCCCCTTTTTTTGCAGCTGTCTCCCATTCGTTCAGCCATTGTAATGTATCTTGTATTATCTGAACATTATGGTTGCATGTAAATACCACTGCGATCAATTAAATCATGAATAATAGAATTGAATATGTGTAAATAAGATTGCAGAGCAGAACCTTGCACATTGCTTATTCTTTATTTTGCGATTTTCACAAAGTTACCCCTGGAGTGGAATTATGTTCATTTATTTTCATCATTGTTAACCTCATTGTTTAAAAAGGTTAATAATTCATCACATCAGTGAAATAATTTTTTTTTACTAATCATTGTACAGTGTCACTCTTTAACACTAATCGCACGACATAATATTTATATATCATTTGTATGGAGTAAATATTGCGTAGATCTAAAAAATTGTTTACAAATTTAAAAAATCAGAAATCGAACCGCTTTGCAGATTTAACCTGCATTCGATATTTTAGAAATGAAAAATGGTAGAAATTAATGCAACCTTTAGGTAGTTTACGAAGTTTCAGCTCAATTACTAAAAGCTTGTTCGAGCTAAAGCATTTGTTTCTTTATTAGAAATTAAAAAATTATTAGTTAATCGAGTTTTCTGAAATTCATATTAACTTCAGATTACAGAGTATATGTTGTTTCAATTTCACTTGATTCGGTCGAATAGTTTGCAAAATCGAGTCTAATGAATCTTTGTTTCATATCACACAGTAAAAAAAAAATAAAAAATGAACGTTAAATCCGACCCCTTTACAGATCATGACCAATTCTAGTCCGTATCAAAGCTGAACGTTACTGTTCTAGTGTTAAAAATGTTAGTCGATTTGTTGAAACTTTATCTCAATTACGGACAATCGTAAATTATTATCTGACATGAATATCTCAATTTTTTTTTCATTCATGAAAACAATGTTTCCTCTATGAGACAGCAGAACGTTGAGTTATTTTAATGATTGTCATATACATACCTTAAAGTCCTTGGTGTGAGGAGTTAAATCCTGATTCGGTGTTTTCCGGTTCATTGCATCAAACACATCATTAATGCGCTTGCAAAATCGGTTAGTTTCTTCACAGCCTTAAAGATTTGTTCCTGGATGCGACGAATAAAAAGTGAGCCCTTGTGCCACTGAGTTGCTAAAAATTTGAAGCCAGCATTCATTAGGCATTGATGAAAATATCGGCATGAATACAGATCGAATTCAGAGGCAAAAAACAATAGTACCTGAGTGGCAAGGCGTACACGCATTTTCGAAGTATTGTCCAAGACAACGCGTCTTTCAGTAAGTTTGGGACAGGCTCTGGCGTTTCCTGCGTGTTTACTATCCAAGTCAAAAAGCTTTTCGATGTACTCCCAACGGATGTAAATCATTCGACGACTTGATCTGCATAAGTCGAATGGACATATTTGTTAGTACTGATCGCTATTGTCCTCACAATATTTTCATTGTGCATTTCATGATGAGCTTGTATGTGCGTGTAATTTTAAAAAACAATTCTTTCGTATAAGGTAAGTTATGAAGGTAAAGTTTCAATTATAAGGTAAGAAAACGATAAGATAAGTTATTAATTATATCCTCGAAGTACATTTTTCACGTATTTTTAGTTTTCCGATTACTATCGAAATAATTTTAGACGATAGTATGAAATTATTATTAATTCAATATAATTTTATACTATTGTATATAATTAATTTTATTGATAGTAATGTTAAGAGCGTATATAAATATAAAGGTTACAACCTTCAATTGCATTTTTAACATTTTTTTTCGCATTACAGGTTATCATGAGAAAAATTTTGTCGTGCTTTGTCAACGTAAGTGTAATAAGGTAAGCTATAAATCTTATGTTTAATTGGCATTTACTTTTTTTTATTTAATTTTTGCATTTAAAAAAAAAAATTTCATCTTCACGCTACGCATTGCCAAGTTTTGGCTAGGTCACTTTTAATCCTTTTTTGAGCTCCATCAATTGAAAATAATATTTCTAGTGAATTCAAGACATTGTGGAAGTTATAACTTACCCGTAATCGTTTTTTGTTGTACAGTCGGTTTCGTATATTTTTAATGACATGAGGTGGGTCCGCAAACACGAAGACTTTTCGATTGTCATCATCAGGGTGCGCAAACCACGTTTGAGTATTTTCAGGTGTACCCGTCACGCCTAAAAGAGACCACATCTTTGCGTTGGTTGATGCCCCATCAGCAATGACTCCGTGAATCAGGGCCCCAAACTTTTCCAAGTACATGATAGCTTTAATTACGAATCTCCACAGTTCCTCGCCCTTCACAGGATTTTTTGAAGCAAACACTGCAAACGGTTGTGTGTACGAATCAGCGAGAGGCTGAAACATCATTACGAGGCCATGTGTAGCTTGATCTTCGATGTTAGTAGATTGCGGCCCGTCGGCGCCATGGTCAGTCAAAACTACACAAGTCAAAGACTTTGAACACACGGCCACAGACTTCCGTAAATTGATTTCATCCAGAAGAATTATGCCATGTCGCTGTAGAGTAGTCTTATTGCTAAAATGCTTTTTAAGTATTTTAGCAAAGTCTTCGTCAAAGCCACATTTAATATCTAAAAGTGAGAAATAACCCCGAATCGTTCGAGTACATGGCAATGGCAGAATTTGGTTTTTACGGAGGAGTTCGTAGTTCGATGGTGACCTTAGATTCAGAAGCATACACAACATTAGCCATTCTTCACCGTAACGCCGACCATTCGCGCTTTTCTTTCCTGCAGCTGAGATTATTTCTTTCAGAGCAAGTTTCTGGGCCTCTGAAACATTCTTACCAGCACACCTTACATGAAACGTTTCGTCGGTAATCGATGCAATTTCGTGAGCTTGTTTAGCCAACATTTCATTTAATATTTTTATTCGTCGCCATGCTGCTCTTTTTCCACGCCTTTCACGAATGCTCCTTTTTCTCAGCGCCGTTAACTTTCGTTGATCTATGGGGTTTGAAGCCCGATATATGTGAGTTAAAGTTTTATTTTTCTTATTTCTGACTGCTCTCTTCTGTACCGATAATCTCATCTTCATACAGTCATCGCATCGTTTCTTTTTCGAGATCAGAGTACAATTCTTGTGGCGCCATTGATCGACATAGTCTTTGAATACACAGTCAAAGGATAGATGCTGAACGCCGATAGAGCCAAGACCATTGCATAAATTCATATTCTTGAATCTTTTTAACGCAGGTGGCAATATGCTTGTCTCGTCCAAGATCTCGGTGAGGTTAGTTCCTCGTACATCGACAGCACGCCCGTAAACGCAGTACTCCAGTGTTCTATCGGGGTTTAGTGTGACACTTTTTTCAGTCACCGGTAGATTCTTGCCATTTTCGGTTTTTCTCGCAACGTACGAAAATACAATAGTCTGCCCTACTGCAGAGGTCAGCTCAGTAACAGCCCACGGGTTTGGTATTGTGATGTTCAGTTTTTCGGAGCAGCTTGTCGGTCCTGTACCAGTATCTACGTAAATAAAAAGGACACAAAGTAGAACGTTGCATATTGCGTATTCATTATTTTTAGGGTTTTACAAATCCCACTGTATAAAGAAGTATGTTGATCGGTTTAAGCTTTCTAATAGAGGAATTCACAACACAGGAGCTTTGTTATATCAGAACTGCAAAAAATTAAATGATATTTTAACAAATATCATTGTTATCTTTGTAAAATTCTGTAATTTAGCTATGTATATATCGGCTGCGATCGTGATAAAACTGTTTACCATATCTATAGTTTAGGTTGTCCGCCATATGAAACGAAATCGACGACTAATCACCAAACGAACAGTGTAGTTGTCTTTATGTCAAAGTGGTCTTTATTTATTCAATTTTTCTACTTTTGATGAGTTTTTTTTTCAAGAGAATAATTATAAATATAATATTCATAGACATACAAATTTGAGGTACATAGGGTACTGCTATTCTTTAATCACGAAAGTCGATATCTACTCCAAATTTTTCGAAGGTTGAAAGTTGTATCGCATTCGTCTAAATCGATTTATGGATTTCGCTTAAATTGAATACCATTTTTCATGCTTTATTGTTTCAATTATCAGAGGCTACTTAACCAATTTTCTGAAAAGTTGCGCAAGCTAGAGAGCCTACAAACTTTTTATGGAAAAATTCAAAGTGTAATAAAATCTAAAACTTTCATTCTATTTTTTGGAAAATCTATACATAGGAAAAGACGTTTATTTTCTACCAGTGGGCCTGATTTCAGTTCAATTGTTGAAGTAATTTTTGAGCTAGAACAGTCTGAATTTTGGGAACTTGTTGCGCACGCACAAACACACACATGCTCACAAACATTCACGGTCGCAGGCACGTATGCGCTCACCTCCGGACATTTTTTCTAAACGAATTTTCTCAATGTTTTAAACTGTTCTGAGTGTACTGCCATGAAAAAGTCGCAAAAAAAGTTCCATGAAAACAAAGCTTTTTCTATTAAAAAGCAAAAGAAGCAACTGCATTAATTAGTACATAAAGATGTGAAAACGATTCCCGTCAAGTTTATGTTGATTAGGACTGTCAAAGAGGACTGATAATCACGAATGGGAAAGACGACTGTTGATTGTACTTACTGTCGCTGATGATTACTCTGGATACGCTCAAAGCTCTTTCCTGCACTGGAAAAGTTGAACCTCTCTGTGGGCAATCCGGAATTTCTTGATTCGAAGTTGATTCAATACTTGATGCTCTCGCATCATTTGAACTTTCTATTGTAAATCGATCACCTTTGATGTAAAAACAAAAATTGTATTCATTCTTATGAAGGTTCGTAGGATTCTGCTTGAGGTATTCCGAGCGGTACAGTTCGGAAAAAGTAAGATTCTGATATTCCCTGGCGGAAAAATTTCTACAACTTTTTACGCCGAAACGTCACTATTTCTAAAACTTTCTACTCCGAATAATTACGCGGAAATTACAACTTACTATGCGAAAACAGCTTAAAACTGCAACTTTTTATAAGAAACGATGCATCTTTCACAACTTTCTATGAAAAAATGCGAGACTTGGAACATGATTGTAGATTGTTGTAATTTCTACAACATTTTACGCTGATTTCGGGCATATACAATAATGAAAAACTACAACTTTATATGAAAATTTGCAAACTTGTCAAAGTTACTACTACTAACTGCAACTAATAACGGAAATGTACACCCCATAGGGACTGATATGGTTGTACATTTTCGTAAAAAGTTGTTGTTACTATAACTTTCTACAACTAACTACAACTTGTTACGGAAATTTTGAACAAATCAGACTGCCCCTATTACTTTTACAATTTTTTTAAAAGTTTGATGCAGATGTAGAAAGTAATACTTTCTTATAGAAAGTTGTTATTTCTACGACGAACTACAACTAACTACTTTTTTGTTGTATTAAGTTGTAGTTAGCTGTAAAACGTTGTAGTTTCTATGAGAACCTATGAGAAACTACTCCTATTAATTTTAATTTTTTTTTAAGTTTGATGCAAATGTAGAAAGTATTAATTTTCTCATAGAAAATTGTTATTTCTACAACAAACTACAATTAACTACTTTCTTGTTGCAATAAATTGTAGTTAGTTGCAAAAACTTGTAGTTTCGTGTAGAAAAATTCTACAACTTTTTACACAATGAACAAATTGTAGAAATCTCGTACTTAGTTGTAGAAATTTGTAATTTGTTGTTGAAACGGCGTAGAAAGTTGTAGATTTTTTTCCGCCAGGGTTGTTAAAGAGCATTTCGAATTTTTCCCGGTGGTATAAAAATTTGAAACAAAATTAAGCATGTGGCAGTGTTTGAAAGTTCTTCGTAGTAATAACTGCAGAACATCATAAAGAAATTAATTTTTTCTTAGTTTTTAAGAAATTAACCGGCAACCTAACTTTGTTTTTAATAAAAACAATTAATTAATGTTCCTTAATACTTACCCACATAGCACCGAAATATTTCTAAAACATTCTCGAAATATTCCTTTGCAATGATGCAATATTGCGAAAATATTGTGACAGATGTTTAAAACATTTCTAAAATATTGTAGAAATCTTGCAATGTCCGCTCAAAACGTTGCAAATATAATATTTCAATAATATTACAGAGCAATATTGTGTTAATATTACATTTTTTGCCCAAGGCTAATTCGTAAGAAATTCTACCGTTTTTAATATAATTTTTGGATTGCGAGTTTTTAAGCAGTACCATTGGATGTCCTCGATAATAATATTATTTATTGAAAAAAAAAAAAAAAAAAAAAAAAAAATCCCGTCCAGGAATCGAACTCACAACCTCACCTATGTAGTACATCCACGTCGAATTAACGATGGGTAATTTTAAAAAGCGATCCTGTTTCAAAAATATATAACAATATTAGAGTTTCATTAACTAAATTTATTCCAGAGGGGAATGCGGTTGAAAGAAACGTAACTTCTCGCTTCAAAGACTTACATCTACCTACCTATTAAACCTATTTAACGACTTAATGTCTATCACGCTAACCACTAGACTATCGATTACTTGTACAAACGTTATACTTTTATTGCCCATGTGTTCTGTCAACAAAGACTGATGAATTAAAAAATAAAGATTGAGCAACCTTTTAGAAGATTTCTGGTGCATAACAATCTTGTAAAAAAAATCGATTCATACCGTGCCGCGTTTTCCAATCAATTCTAATGAGGCTTCCAATTTCTGTCAGAATTTGTCCCCATTTCCAAATAATTATATGACGACTTCCCGATTGAATTTCAGTTTTTTCAAATCGAATGATACTCAATTGAACGAGGCAAATTTCTTTTTATCAACGAATTCAACTTTTTAAAACTAGTTTAGAAATTTCCACTTGAAACGTATTGGAATGTTGCAAAAAAGTTTCATTGTAATATTTGCAAAATCTAATCTGGAACCTTTTATTCGAAACTTTGTGAAATATTGTTGAAGAAATTGGATTGTTCGTTTCACAGGTAATGTTCAGAAATATTTAAAAAATGATTGGCAATTGTTTTACCTTTAACAATATTTCTGAACTTTAAGTTGACAATATTGCAATTAAATATTTGTGAATATTCGATTGGAAGCTTATGGTAATATTCCTGTGTAATGAAATATTCGAAATATTCCTGCAATATTTAGGCAATATTATGTGCTATGTGGGTATGAATATTTGTAGAATTGTTTCGGGATTTTGAAAATTCAATGTGCAATTGAACAAATTCCAGAAACTCGAAAAAAATGTTCAAATAATTCATGCTTCATTACGGTTACTTTGTTAATAACTTCTTACAATTATTATTTTGCTAAATCAATCTTTCAAATGCTTTCCGAATGCATATATTTTTTTTTTCCAAATTCTTATTTCATTGGGAAACTTCAAGACACTCTTCTAAAATCTCTAATTTCCACATTTCGTGGGACTGTACTGGTCTGATCACCTTTAGATACTCCCGTTTTTTAAATTTGCTCGGTCTACAGTATTATAAGCTTAGATGTTGTTTGGTTGGGTTTGTTAGTTCTGTTGCTGCCTGCATAGAAATGAAAATAAATAAGCATTGCACTGAGAAAAATCATGGTAGTTGAGGATTAAACCATAACTGTAAATTTTTAGTACATGCAAAAATGCGAATAGTGATTTTAACTAAAATGAACTAAATTATAGAGACTATTAGTAATTCTATGGTTGGCTTTACATAATGTCGTGGTTACTTCAATGGAGAATGTAAACTCAATTACAACCCCAAGTTTCTAAGTACGGATAAAGAATACAGTTAATGCAGTTCAAGAAATTTATTATTGTTGTCACAGTAATGATTTTAAGCCTATTAGATGATTTCTCAATCAATACTCTAATTGTTATGAAGTTGTCTATAAATAGTACCGTGAATCGAATGCTAAATTTTCAAAACAATATACTTTTGGCCACGACACTTGTTATTAAGTGTTGCATTGACTTCAAATAATGAGTATAGACAACTTATTTTATGTAGCTGGGATTGTATATACCTATAGATTCATAGCTGCCCATACCTTTTAGTTTGTATCATTATAGTAAATATTGTATACATACCTTCAACAAGAGGCATAGCACAAACAGTATATGTTGGATTTTCTACCAATACAGTGGCCAGGGCGGAATCAACAATTGGTGGACTGATTGAACTGGAATAATCAACTGTGTCCATCAGAGACCAATCAAGGTCTTTACTTAAAAGTTCTGACGAGGCACTCTGATTATAAATTTCATCTGTATTGGCAGTTGATGGTGCAGCGGTTGAGGCGTCATTGATCTCGTCCACAAGATCATGATCCTTTGGCCAATCTTGATCATCCTTGTCTGTGAATCCTAATGTCGTAGCAATTGGGCAGGGTTGGGGCCCCTGACACTCAAATATAAACGGAACAGCCAACGGATCCAGACGAGGATATGCATATGTAGCCTGAAATGAAAGTATAAAGAATATAAATATTGCTTCGTAAAAATGGGTAAGGCTCGCTATGCCAGTGCAGACTATATACCACAGTATGAAAAACTATTCTCGAAGTGCAAAAAATAAATTGCATAACATAAAAAGAGCTAGGTGAAAGGTAATAATATGCGCTATAAAAAAAATATATATATAAAAAATGTACTTACTTCGGCAATAACTTGACCATTTGCGTCTGTAACAGTCCTCTTTCGATGGATATCACTGTCCTTGAAATGTTTCTCACAAACGTATTGTGATGTTTTCAGCTCACTTTTTAAACCAGGAATTGCATTTTTCCATTTGTTGAACGGCTCAATTTTCGACGGCACTTTAAACCGTGAGCACTTCACGTTAACTGTTCTACGTCCTGTTTCGCAGCCCTGAACTACGCACCATTTTGGCATGGCGATCAGACCACAGAAACCACAAATGAATATTACATTAAACGAAAAGCACCAGATAAAACTAATTGCACGCCATAATGAGCCGGTACAGGTTATGTATGAAAAAATTTTGCGCGCCTTCGGTGTCACCCGCTAGCTAAAGCGCCACGTATTAGCGACGACAAGCCCTAAAAGCACGGACACGACGCAGACATTGGCTCCGTGTGTATATTGGGTTCAGTTTCCAGACCTGCATGTAAGACCGAGGTACTGACACTCTGCTGCTCTGCTCTATGCTAACCGTGTATTTCTCATTTGGTGCGCCAACGCCGACGCTCATTGGGTGAGAGCAACGAAGTCAGAGTCCTATAGAAGCGTAGTTCCTATGCTTCTCGTGAAGACAAAATTCGACAGTACCCCAGCGTAGTGCGGTACCCCGGCTACGCGGTGGCGTTGCAGTCGCAGTGTACGTGTGTGGCTCACGGATGAATCACGGATAGTCCAACACATACAAGCATTGCCGCGAGCGTGGCTAAAGCCCGAAGCTCCGCCCCTTTGTCTGTCTCCGTCGCTCTCCCGCTGGGGTATCTGCTGGGGTACTCGTGCGTTCTCTCTCGCTACCACGCGTCTTTCCCAATGCTTTCCATCCTTGTCGCTCTCACGCTGGGGTATCTGCTGGGGTACTCGTGCGTTCTCTCTCGCTACCACGCGTCTTTCCTAATGCTTTCCATCCTTGTCGCTCTCACGCTGGGGTATCTGCTGGGGTACTCGTGCGTTCTCTCTCGATACCACGCGTCTTTCTCAATGTTTTTCATTCTTGTCGCAAAAACGCTACCAACGTCGTTTTGTGCAAAAATGTTACCAAAAAAGACAGCAAAAGGACCGATATAATTTCATACTCGATCGGTCGTTTTCCGGCTAGTTGACGAAAAAACGACTGCAAAACGACCAATATTGTTTCATATTCGATTGGTCGTTTTGTGTTTAATGTACCAACAAACAACTGAAAAACGACCGATCTTTTTTCATTTTTCGTATTTTCCTTTCGTATGGAATACTTTGGGTAAATGAACGGAACAAGAGAATATGTGCGCACCCTGAAATATCGTAATTGGACAAGAAAAAAAAAAAGTTGATATTGTCAACAGGTCTCGAACCTGCAACCTTCGAATTACCATCCAAGTGCACTAAGTCCTTGGCCACTCGGTTCATGGATATAATTGAAACACATGTTCCTCATAAGCTACCATACTTTTCGGCTGATAGCTTATGAGGAACATATGTTTAACTTGATTTAACGACGTATATGCCAAAATAACCGTTTACAACTTATTTATGCAGTGAACAACACATATTTAAAGCTGTTTTTAATGCTTATATTTAAATAAGAGGTGTGATAGAGACAGCCAATAAACATTTTTCTCTCCCGCTAAGACCGCCTACTGGGCAGGCTTTGCCCCTAGTCACGTGTCGAGTCACGTGGTCGCGAGCGACGCGCCGCCAAGCGGCGGCTCTCGGTCGGAAAAGTTTGTCTTCACGAGAAGCATAGGAACTACGCTTCTATAGGACTCTGACTTCGTTGGTGAGAGTGAGTAGGGTACGCTATGTTCGCCAACGTGACATGACCAAAACCGCCGTTGCCGGCGTTAACATTTTCGAAGTTGGCTATGGTCTCGGTAGTGAAGGCTGACGAAGAGAGAAATATCAACTGTCTTTGTTACTCCAACGGTGCATGCGTATAATGTACATTATAGACATGCACTGAAGGGCTTGCTCAGACTAGCTGCTATAATAGTAGATCCCCAAAAAAACGCTTTCGGGTAAAAATTTGAGACATGTACATTTTACGTGATCAATCCCAAAAAAAAATCAATATCCCAAAAAAAATCTGTCAAAAAAAAAATCTTCAGTGACATTACTGTTTACCCCAAAAAATACTGTCCATCTAAAAAAATCACTGCGGGTAAAAAGACTAGACCAATATTTACTGTCTACTGTGAATACTGTGAAAAAAGTTTTGAAATAAACGGAAAACATCTGCAGCATGTACAGCCAAGTACATGTGAAAAAATACTTGAACAGTGTTATTGTTTATCCTAAAAAGTACAGTGGGTAAAAGTTTGCAACAGTATACAGTTTACACGTACAATCAGTTTTAAAGTTAAACATAAACATCTGTAGCATATATTGATAAGTACATGTGTAGCATATTACAATATTCTTCTTCATAAGAAGAAATAATTTAAAAAAATAGCAAATAAATGAAAAGTTGATTACAAAAATAAATTAGACCTCAGTACATGGCAACACATATATTGATAAGTACATGTGTAGCATATTACAATATTCTTCTTCATAAGAAGAAATAATAAAAAAAAAATAGCAAATAAATGAAAAGTTGATTACAAAAATAAATTAGACCTCAGTACTTGGCGAGTTAGCAAAATGCCGTTAACTGGACCATTTTGGATATTTATATCAAGAGTAAGTATAAAAACTCGCCATGTACTGAGGTCTAATTTATTTTTGTAATCAACTTTTCATTTATTTGCTATTTTTTAAAATTATTTCTTCTTATGAAGAAGAATATTGTAATATGCTACACATGTACTTATCAATATATGTGTTGCCATGTACTGAGGTCTAATTTATTTTTGTAATCAACTTTTCATTTATTTGCTATTTTTTTAAATTATTTCTTCTTATGAAGAAGAATATTGTAATATGCTACACATGTACTTATCAATATATGCTACAGATGTTTTTGGTTAACTTTAAAACTGATTGTACGTGTAAACTGTATACTGTTCCAAACTTTTACCCACTGTACTTTTTAGGATAAACAATAATACTGTTCAAGTATTTTTTCACATGTACTTGGCTGTACATGCTGCAGATGTTTTCCGTTTATTTCAAAACTTTTTTCACAGTATTCACAGTAGACAGTAAATATTGGACTAGTCTTTTTACCCGCAGTGATTTTTTTAGATGGACAGTATTTTTTGGGGTAAACAGTAATGTCACTGAAGATTTTTTTTTTGACAGATTTTTTTTGAGATATTGATTTTTTTTTTGGGATTGATCACGTAAATGTACATGTCTCAAATTTTTACCCGAAAGGGTTTTTTTGGGGATTTCACTACTTTTTCTCAAAGTTTATACTGATTGACAATGTTGTACCCCGGGTACAACGATTATGCATGATTGTTACGTGTGTTTAGAATTACGCAATAATCACACTCATGTCGAGCGATATTCGTGCGGACGAGTCGCTCGTTGCACCAAGCGCACAGGCAGGCATCATTGGGCAATCAGTGCGTTCGGACACGGCGACTATGCTATGCGCCGTGTCAGCGTTTTCAGCAACGAAGATTCTCCAAGACTGCATCAATACAGTAATTGGAGCATTCGATTCGTAATATTGATGTTTATGAATAAAGATGTTTTTAATAACATAGTTGAGACACTGTTCTCTCCCCATATATAAGGAGCAGAGAACAGTCAATCGACAGTTTGATATAACTCCTGATGCTGTGCGGTTGGTTCTGAGTAAGTGGGTTCCGAGTAACCGAGTTTATTAAGTTTCGTTAATTATAACAAGAGAATGCGATTGAGAATATCATTATGAATTGCGTGAGCATTGTGAAACTTTATACGATTTATTTATTTATTAGCAATAAATTATTTCTTCATTAAATCCTCTGGTTAAACTTCATTTGGGTTCCAACCCTTCATTGGTTAATATCCCTTTATTCTTCGAAGTATTACTTCATCGCCACAACTCGGAGTAGCTACCTGGGTTTGGCGGCATAACATTGGTGGCAGCGGTGGGATAACCAAAGTGAACTCCCTCAGGGGAAACCAAGGTAGAAGAAGTAAAAATATTTATCGCTATAAATTTAAATCGTTAGTACCTGCGTACGAGAGATTACACGTGACATCACTCGTGCGTATCGGGCACCGCAGCAGACGGTGTACGTGGCTCTGAAGGGCAAAACAGAGTCCACAGTGAACCAACGACTAGGACGTCAAGGTTCGAAGGGTCCAGCAACCAGGAAGGTCGGCGTGGACAACCCATTAATAGGAGACATCAATGGGAATAGAACCAACCCCGAGGAGAGCTGCAGTAACCTCGTCGTACGTCACCAGGAGAAGGGACGTCGAGCAGCATCAGTAACAAGGAAGTAAGCCAAACGGACCCCGAGGGCCGACAGATTAACACACCTCATTCTGCTGAGGAAGTAGAAAGCTGTACTAGAAGAAAATAAGGTAAAATAGAAGTGAACCGGACCCCGAGGGCCGACAGAACACACCACATTCTACTGAGGAAGTAGACAGCCGAAATAGGAAAAAATAATGTAAGTCAACCGGACCCCGAGGGCCGACAGAACACACCACATTCTACTGGGAAAGTAGACATCTGGAGTAGGAGAAAATCAAGTAAAATACAAGTCAACCGGACCCCGAGGGCCGACAACGGAACGCGCGAAGATGTGGAACAGTGCCACATTCTACTGAAAAGAGGATTAGTGAAATAGAAAAAGACGAGCTAACCGGACCCCGAGGGCCAACAAGCGGAAGAAGCAAAGCAAAAAGAAGATAGAGGACCGGAGCAAAAGGGACTCCGTGGGCCATATGAGTAACCCGGAGACTCCCGCACATTTACAAGGTGTACTACTTGAAGGGGATCACGCGGTCAACACACCAACCAGAGAAGAACCAGGACCAACAGAGGAGTTAGCGATTGCACTAGCCGAGATAGCACGGCGATCGAGGGAAGCACTGGAAGCACTGTCACCAGAAGACGGTCAGGACAACGGTTTAACTAGCCCAAATCCTTTATTTGGGGTGAATCTAAAAAGAGGAACAACATTCAGGGACGAGGACGGATTAGGGGATCTGGACGAAAGTATCTTCGAATTAAATCCGAAAATGGCAGACGGTCCATCAATAGTAAATACAGCGGAGGAGGAGGAGATCCGCATGGCAGGCCTAAAGGACCCTGAGAAACGTGGAAAATCAGATGGCGGTCCAGAGGACAGCATTGCAGGTGTTTTTGGAGAAAGCAGCGGGACATATACCCTGCCGAGGTTCGCTTTTCCCCCAGTAAAAAGAACGCTGTTCGAGGATTCTCGACGTACCACGGAAACCGGCGAGGGAGGACGTCGCGGGACTGCATTTACGGGGGAAGAGATACCAGTCGCTCCAGCACGGCAGCAACGGGAGGTTGATGCGAGGCGAATCAGGGTATTAGAAGAGTTGGTGGAAAATTTGCGACAGGAGAAAACGCGAAGAATGGAGGATCCACCACCGCCGCGCCCTGAACGTCTTCGCCGGCAGTCGCAACCGTTTCTACCAGCTGAGGAAGAACCTGAATATCTCGAGTTGGGATTGGCATTACGAAGCATAAAAAGTTTCGACGGTAATGATCCAAGTAGGTTAGATGGGTTTATACTATCCTGTGAGGCTGTTTGGGATTTGGTGCGACCTCGGCAGAGGGATACTTTACTCGCACTCATACGCAGTAGTAAGTTGGAGGACAGGGCGACGCGGGAAATGAAGCATAAAACAATAATTACGTTGGGCGATTTGAAGGACGAATTGGAGGCATTGTACGGGAAGCGGAAATCACTCGCCTCTCTTCAATATGAATTTTGCATGTTGCGGCAAGGCGCGAAGGAAACCGTCTCAGCTTACGCAACAAGAGTTGAAAGATTAACCGTCGAAATGGTCGAAAAATTGTGCGAGAGTACAGAGGCGCGAGGGGCTCGATACGTCGAGGAGGTCACCAGGAAAAGCGCGCAGATGAATTTTGAGAATGGGCTTAACAAGGATGTGCAAACCATTGTGCGATCTCGTAATTACCAGACCCTACATGAGTCGATCGTGGGAGCCATGGAGGTGGAGAAGATGACCGGTACTCGCCCGGGAGGAGGTCATAAGGACGGGGACGGTTCCCGTCAAACCCTTCCGGCACCAGGGCCAGGAAAATGTTTTTCGTGTGGGAAAACGGGACACATTGCTCGAGACTGTAGAAGAAGCACGGGGCGATTCAGTCTCCCGGTACCAAGCCCCACTCGAGAGGTCAACAGAGTAGAGTTGGCTTGCCATTACTGCAGGAGGACAGGACACTTATGGAAGGACTGCAGATCACGGTTACAGCGGCAAGGGAGGAATCCGAATCACCGAAATGAAGACAATGATAGGAATCATTATCCGAGGATGGCACAGGAGGCAAACAATAAAGTGGTCACATTGGGGTCATTGTTTGCCAATTCAGGAGCACCATCCGGGGATTCTGAGAAGAGCGTATGGAGTACGTCATCGGAGTAACACCTTCGAATTTCTAAAATTCAAGTGAATAGTAGGTATTCGAGTTAAGATTCAAGAAAAAGCGAGAATATGGGTACAATTCTGCAGTTAAAAAAAAATAGAGAGTAAAAGAAATTTCATTTCTTATTTCCAAAGAGATGCCCTTTTCATAATTGGGTAAATGGATTTTTCTAAAATTCTGTGAAAATATTTTCATCTGTAATGTGGGGAAAAATTAATATTGTCGAGTCTGTGGAAGTTTGCGAAACGGTAATCTCAGCGAGCTGAGTGATAACAATTCTGACAAGCCAAATAATAACAATTTTGATAAAAGGATGTCATTTATACGTTAAAGAATAGCAAATTAAGAATAACATATAAAAAGTTAAATAATAATGATTTTTGAGAGCAATGCGATAATAACTTTTATGCATTAACTAATGGAACATTGTGTTAGATGAATAGATTACCTTATGTAGTGTCATGTGAGTAAGAGAGAAATTGAAAACTCGTATGGAGTAACGTGCAACAGATTATTGTGCGAATATGAGTTAATCGAGATGTCTATTCAGTAGAGGAATAGGTACAATGTATCGTAAAAGCAATTATCAGTAAGATAAATCGCGGCTAAACTTGAATGAAATGCAAAATAATTTCAAACCGTGATATTTTATATTGGGAAATATGACTTCCAAAATAAAAGCTAAAAAACACGTAAGCTAAGGAGAAGTTAGTGTTAACAGGGGAAATCGTCATTTCAATTTGTTCGTAATTTGTAATGTAAATCGTAATTTCAATTTGTTTACAGTTCGAAATTTCGATTTGTGCGAGATTGTAGTTCGTAACTTGCAACGTAATACGTAATGATCATTTGTTCATTTTGTAATGCATGATTAGTAATTTTAATTGGGAGTACATCGGAAAACATAAAAGTGTGAATTTCTGCGAGATGGGTAGTTGATATACGTGCACGCTTGGAAGATATATTAAAATTCTACGATTCCATGTTCTATAAAAGGTTAGAGATATTACGAACCTCGAAATGCGGTAATATATTTTTGGGCTACATGTACTTCAATGCGATGGGACTTTTTCTTGTAATAGCATATAACATTGTTTGGTTTTGTGGTACGATAAAGCTACAAGCGTGAGCGTAATTCGAAACCAGTAGGGTAATCAACAATAAAGCCTAAAACACACATAATGAGACTAATGCTAGGCTAAAGAAGCTTTTTGCAGATACTGATAACGTTTGGAAAGTATTTAATTTATTGGGAAAAATCGATTAAATGCGTAGAATGGGAATTTGTTTGTAATGAATAAGCATCTTTGAGCAATGAAGTTGTCAAGGGCGCCGGGTAAAGTATATTTAAAACGAAACAATGGGTCGGAATGTCTAATCGGGAACGAAGGGATTTGTTGAACATCAAACCCATAATTTGTTCAGTTGACTGTCAGAAATTCCATTTTCTGCGGGTCGCGAATATTTATCTATTTAGTTAATTTATCTGAAAACTAAGTTTTAGATAAATAACTTCGGTTAAATTTGGTCAAATTCCGTTAAAGATACATTCTTTTTCTCAAAACGAAAGTAGCAGTACGACTAACGCAAGGTATGTAACGCAAAATATGCTTCATCAAAATTACTCATTTATAAAAACATAACGAATATTAATGTCACCCTAGAAAGAATAGATACTTGGCGTCAAGGTACCACCATATTACTTTTGTATGAAATATGGTATCAGATAACCTTAATTTTGCGAAAGGTAACACAAATTTTGCATTGTATAACGTATAAAGGGTCTACGTATATTTATTTATTTATAACATATTGGACACGTGGGAAGGAAAAAATTGTTAGTTGTTAACGATAAAATCCGACAGACTTCGAATTTTTCCGATATTAGGAAATAGTGTATTTTAAAACTTCAACTTAGTAGTTCGAAGGGCTCGTGGTGTCCAGATGTTTAGCGGTATGTCAATGTGATAATTCCAATAACTACCTTTGATGTACCAAACACTAGGTTTATAAAGGTGGGGAAATTACCGGTACGTGTCAGATACGCATTCGACTTTACTGCAGGCATTTATAACCGTGAAGCCTGTCAATTTTTTTTGTTCCCGCGGTATGTGTACGTCGTTGGATATTTTATAAGGAGCGGTGGACTTTTGACAATTGTTTTAGATAATAAATTAACGCATAAATGAAAATGAGGATGGTTGTTATAAGTGAATTTTAGAAGAAAAGAAATTTGCAATTTCTTTTCTTTTTAAGGGGGGAGGGATGTTGTACCCCGGGTACAACGATTATGCATGATTGTTACGTGTGTTTAGAATTACGCAATAATCACACTCATGCCGAGCGATATTCGTGCGGACGAGTCGCTCGTTGCACCAAGCGCACAGGCAGGCATCATTGGGCAATCAGTGCGTTCGGACACGGCGACTATGCTATGCGCCGTGTCAGCGTTTTCAGCAACGAAGATTCTCCAAGACTGCATCAATACAGTAATTGGAGCATTCGATTCGTAATATTGATGTTTATGAATAAAGATGTTTTTAATAACATAGTTGAGACACTGTTCTCTCCCCATATATAAGGAGCAGAGAACAGTCAATCGACAGTTTGATATAACTCCTGATGCTGTGCGGTTGGTTCTGAGTAAGTGGGTTCCGAGTAACCGAGTTTATTAAGTTTCGTTAATTATAACAAGAGAATGCGATTGAGAATATCATTATGAATTGCGTGAGCATTGTGAAACTTTATACGATTTATTTATTTATTAGCAATAAATTATTTCTTCATTAAATCCTCTGGTTAAACTTCATTTGGGTTCCAACCCTTCATTGGTTAATATCCCTTTATTCTTCGAAGTATTACTTCATCGCCACAACTCGGAGTAGCTACCTGGGTTTGGCGGCATAACAACAAACACACTCGATACTGCACTGATGTTTTAAAGTTATCTCGCCAAATCAAATATTCATTTGAACTGTTATTCCTTCGCGACTAACCAAAAGATATATAAAAATAAGTATGAAAAATGAAACTGAAATCGTTAACACACGTGGACCTAGTTATTCTATAAAATAACTAAACATCTGCAAAAACATACATCGTGATAAATACGACCGGTTGCGGAGTCGATAAGGGATGTGACGTCGGTAAAACAGACGATATTCCTCAAGGCGCAACCGCATGGCGTGTCACAAGCTAGAGGCGTAGCGACGCGATATGTTTGAAAACACTCAACCGGTGATTCACGCCGAGCCCAGTCGGTATCAAAAACTGTAATGAACCTTTTTTACGCGTATTTGCATTTACAGCTCAACGAAGAAACCCATTCACTGCGCGGGTGATATCCGCAGTAAATTAATTGTTTCGTTTAGCTGCAAATGCAAGTATGCATGAAAATCGTTAATTACAGTTTTTATTACCGCAGTCGACGTTTCACATGCCCTTAACGCGAGTGAATGACAGTGCTAGTGAATATTCTTAAGGTGATGTGACACATGTTCGAAAACTGCAATGGGTATCGAAAACTGTAATAATCAAATCTACAAATTAGTATTCACTTCGTCTATCTACGACGGAGTAAAACCTAATTTACTTTCGTCTAAAATATTAATCGGCTCTGAGTAGATTTGATTACAGTTTTTTATACCGACTACTGTTTCCCTGCAGTTTTAAAACATGTGTCACATCACCTTAATCCCAATGAGAAGTTTCGAAAAGTTTCACAATAAAAAAAATAAACTTTTTTTTTAAAGACATTTCTGGATCATATTTTATTATTAACCCTGACCTCATGACTTATTTTCACAATATACGTACTTTACGGATCGCGTGGGGTTCTTCCAGACCCCAGTCACCAGTTCTAGGGCTTAATTTAACCAGGAGACGTGCCGACGGGCTGCCACATTAAAAATAAATTTTTTTTTTAAAGACATTTCTGGATCATATTTTATTATTAACCCCAGACCTCATGACTTATTTTCACAATATACGTACTTTACGGAACGCGTGGGGTTCTTCCAGACCCTAGTCACCAGTTCTAAGGCTTAGTTTAACCAGGAGACGTGCCGACGGGCTGCCACATTAATTGCGTTCTGACCGCCGCCTTCATGTTGCCTCTCTAAGTGCCTTCTCTAACGTCTATGGAAAGTGTGCGAAAAATGAGGGACGAGAGACGAATAAAAAAATTACGATTTCGAGATCGTTTATTAGGTCATATCTCCGACATCCTAAATAAATACAGCATTCTTTCTGGTATCAATCGCAATATTTTTAATTACTGCATCTAACGGCAGCATGCGATGTACCCAAAGCACTCTAAATTATTTATATTAACGATGTGTGCCATTCGAAATAAGGTTAAAACACGGTGTCTCCGGTAAAAGAGTCCTGAAGCGTCTCGTCTTTTCGGTCGGTAAAGTAGGTAAATGTACATGTCTCGAGACACTACCGCGTCTCTTGATTGTGATACTAGTGCGAGAAAGCGGCCGTTACGCGCGGAGGTTAGGAAGCGGCGCACTCGCCAAATGGAGTGCTACAACGACACGAGGCGAAGCCGAGTGTTGTTTGTAGCACGAGAGAAGGCGAGTGCACCGCTTCCTAACCTCCGCGGGACGGCCGCTTTGTCGCACAAGTATAATATACTATTATTTGTAACGAATGTCAACGTCATGTCGCACATCTCCGTGCCTGCAAAGCATTGCGTAAAATTATCTTGTAGTTAGTTTCACCCACGCCAATGTGTGCGTGAAGTTATCTACAGAAATCTAGATAACTTCATGCACGAGATGGCGTACGCGTAATTATCTACGTTTACGTGAGCATAATACGCGATCTCACGCACGCTTTGCAGGCACGAAATGTGCGACATTACGTGCATGAGTTACAAAAAAGAATTTATGTCACTCAGTGTGTTAAAACGTGGTTTTACGCACGCTTCGCGTGCGTCGAACCTCATTTACACACCTTGTGAAATAAAATTTTGTACGATAGTCATGCGAAAAACGTTTTCTGAACTCGTGCGATTGCAACACTCGCCTTCGGCTCGTGCTGCAAACTGACACTCGTCAGAAAAAGTTTTTTCGCTCTCGTATCGTAATGTACTATTTTGTAACGCATGCATGGGAAGTGCTACTTCTCGTGCTTGCCGCGCGTGGCGTAAGTGTCGCTTTACGGTCATCGATGCAATTTTACTTCTCGCACACACTTGTCGCACGGGAATCACTTCTCGCACGCGCGCGACATTACACTCGGTAGCACTTCTCACGCATTTATTACAAAAAGTATTATGCGATACAGAGTGAGAGAGCGATCATCATACGACGGTTGTGAAGTTGATTGCACTCGCCGCACTCGTACCACAGATAGCACTCGGCGCACTCGTACCACAGATAGCACTCGCCTTCGGCTCGTGCTGCTGTGATACTCGTGGGGCTCGTGCGATCAACTTCCCAACCTGCGTATAATGATCACTTCCTCGCCCTTGTATCGCAAAGTACTATTATATTAACAGAAAAAAGCAAACCCTTGTATAAACAGCTAAAAAGAACGGAGTATCAAAACGAAAAAAAATCTATCAAGTGAAACGAAATAAATAAACCAAAATATAACGTTTAACAAGTGACTTCACAACTTAAATATCAAAAATAGTATGCTATCACTCAAGTTCAAAATAGAAAATAATGCATTTTTTCAGATGTCTTTTCTTAAAAATATATTACTGATTTTAACTATTTATTAATTCGAAAGTACAAGGTAAAAACGTATATTTTCGATTGCTTAAAATCTTAAAATTTAGAAGAAATTATATATTATGGATGATTGGAAAAACGTGGCTAAACAGAGAATATCTCATGAAAATACGCAATTCCTTATAACATTGCTAGGAAACTTCGAAATTGTAAATGACGTGTTTCTTTATGAATTCAAGAAACCTGATATATTTAAGACGCATTACAAGTCAATAGATTGATTATATTATTTCAGGTTTGTTTATTAAATAGATCATACATATCGGTCGCAGTCATTTATAGAATACAATATTTGTGATTATTTTTCCCATCCAAATTTCGACCAATGGAATTGCACCATTCGACGTCACGTGGGGCAAGCTACACGGTATTATACTGATAATTTTTTGATAATTTTGCGTGTTGGTTATACATATAAAACAAAAAATCATTTAGCCGCGTCAACCATCTGTCAAACTGACAGATTGAATTTTATTGTGGCAGTCAAAGGATTTTTATTTGATATGAGTAGGTTTGGAGTTGAATCCTTGCAAACTATTGATGAAAAAGTAAAGGGAAATGTCCCTGTTAATACGATTAAATCGAAAACCTCAGTCTGGAATCAATATACAAATGTCTATAACAATTGTGTATTTAACTGCAATACTTTAAACATGAATTAAAAGGTTTTTGTTCTGATTATAAAATTTCCTTAACAGAACGATAATTTTTGTCTCATGGTGCAATTCCATTTGTCGCAATTTGAATAGAAAAAATAATCCCCCGAATACCACTCGAGCTTCGAAATTAATCTGATATTTCCCTCCAGGTTCCCTGCAAACAAATAAACTCGTAAAGTTTTCCAGAAAAATCACTCGCGCTACGCGCTCGTGATTTTTTAACCTGGAAAACTTGACTCGTTCATTTGTTTGCAACGAACCTGTCAGGAAATATCCGATAATTTCAAAGCTCTTGTGGTATTACATGTGATAATTTTATGATAATTTTGCGTGTTGGTTATATACATAAAACAAAAAATCATTTAGCCGCGTCAACCATCTGTCAAACTGACAGATTGAATTTTATTGTGGCAGTCAAAGGATTTTTATTTGATATGAGTAGGTTTGAAGTTGAATCCGTGCAAACTATTGGTGAAAAAGTAAAGGGAAATGTCCCTGTTAATACGATTAAATCGAAAACCTCAGTCTGGAATCAATATACAAATGTCTATAACAATTGTGTATTTAACTGCAATACTTTAAACAGAACGATAATTTTTGTCTCATGGTGCAATTTCATTTGTCGCAATTTGAATAGAAAAAATAATCCCCCGAATACCACTCGAGCTTCGAAATTAATCTGATATTTCCTTCCAGGTTCCCTGCAAACAAATAAACTCGTCAAGTTTTCCAGGAAAATCACTCGCGCTACGCGCTCGTGATTTTTTTACACTGGAAAACTTAACTCGTTCATTTGTTTGCAACGAACCTGTCAGTAAATATCCGATAATTTCAAAGCTCTTGTGATATTACAAGTGACAATTTTGTAACTTATCATAGAAGAAAATTATACAAGAAAAAACTCGGATTTTTAGCATCCAATCAAATATAGAAGGACCTTTTTGACGTGTTCTTTGGCAATAATACTACAGTGACCCTCAAATGACTGCAAATCAAATTCTCTGAGTATTTTAATCATTCGAAGTTCGAAACATAATGAATTTTACGTCTTTTTGCTATCAGAGTTTGTTTTAGAGAGCACAAGTTGAAAATTGGGTATTCTTAAGTAAATTTTCTGAAATTAAAAAAAAATCTCGCAAGAGAAACATATTTATTTACGGTATTGACAATACTTTTTGACGGTCAAACTGAAATTAAATGCATCATCATATACAATATAAAATTCTTACCGTTCGATATCTTTCAGAAACTTGGCGTAAATGCATTCCCTGTTGTGTTGTTGCTCGTTTCCACAAAACGGGATAACACATTTCGATCTCTTCACCATGACGCGTTATTGTAACGAAAATATTCAATAAATTATCGTAGAATAATTATTATTCAACTCAAGTCTAAAGTAACATAGCTAAGTTACAATAAGTGTTAATATTCATTATCTTCAAATTGATAAGAGGGAAAAAAATTAACAAGGAAATAGTACATTACGATACGAGTGCGAAAAAATGAGTATGATGTCGCATGAGTATTGTACAAAATTTTACTTCATGAGGTGTGTGAACGATGTTTGACGCACCCGAAGCGTGCGTAAAACCGCGTTCTACGCACTGAGTGAAATAATAGTAGTTTTCGATACGAGTGCGACGAAACATTTTTTCAACGAGTGTGATTGCAGCACGAGCCGAAGGCGAGTACTGCAATCACACGAGTTTTCCTCACACGAATTCCGAACAAAATTTTATGCTACCAGTGTGCGAAGTGCGATTTCGCACACACGACGCGAAGCGGAGTGTGCGCGAATAGTACTTTGCGATACTAGTGCGTAAAAGCGGACTTTCGGCGAAGGTTGGAAAGTGGCTGCACGAGTCGGACCGATCGCTACAATGGCACGAGGCGAAGCCGAGTGCTGTTTGTAGCGCGAGAGAAGACGAGTGCGGACACTTTACAACCGCCGTCGGGAGTCCGCTTTTACGTACAAGTATCGCATACTACTTTTTGTAACAAATGCACGAAGTGCCAGGTTATGTATGGCCGGCCGTGACACGAAGGAAAAGAACCGATGTGCGCATGCGCGCACAGTATTTTCGACACGGTTATCGTATTTTCGATACGGTTAGCGTATTTTCGATACGCCTTCTCGAAAAGCGCCATCTTCTGTCACAGCCGGCCCATGCACAACCTGGTACTTTTCGTGCATGCGTTACAAAAATGGTTATTCGCGCACGGGTATGGCATAAAATATTTAAAGCAAGGATAGTAAGCAAAGAATATTTTAGATTTCATAGGTACTACCCACGAATTGTAACGATTATGGTACAAATGGATGAAACTATCGAATATAAATAATGAAACCAAAAGATTTTATCAAAGCAATCACATCGACATTCATGTTAAAACGCGAATAACAAATCTTCTTCAATATTGTACATAAACAAAAATTAACATAAAAATCAGCTATGTTGGTCTTTCTATAAAACTTTTCTAAAAACTCGCTATGAACTTCTAAGAATAGTTCCTCACCGAAATTCTCCAATTTGTTTATCAATGACTCCACATAGGTCCAGCAACGATCCAATTGACGTCACGTCACTTCACTTCACTTTAGGTTTACTTAGGTCACTTTAGTTTAAATGGATTGTTTCTGTACTTGTTTTTGTAAAACTGAAAACTTCATCGGCTTTTTATAAAGTTTGTGGACAAAAACCGCTTGTTAGACGTAAAAGAATTTCAATTTACCTTTTATCGAATATAAAGTAAGATATGTAACGAAAATCTTGAGTTTTCATACATTTTAACAGTTTCAGTCATGAAAATAAGATATTTTCAGAACAATTGCGAATGTTCATGTTCACAGCAATCTTCTATTTTATCTGAAAACCGTGAAAAAGCACTAAATAAGAAGAAACATTCGAATAAATATTTTCATCAAGATATGAGGATACCGATTCAATGCAGGACATCCTTAACACGAATAATTAATATTATTCTCATCTTAATTTATTGAAACTAAAGTTTCAATAGTTTATTTAATAACGAAAGAGACAGCTCATTTTCTTTAAGATATCCGAGATGTATATTATTTAAAAAAATACTAAATCGGGCTCTACGATAAAATAACAATTCAATTGCTATTTCTGCGACGAGCTATTAAAAATTACGTAATAACTAATGTTCCATTATATGAAACAAAAATATAAGATCGGAGGCATGAACTGATGACATTGCGTTTCAAGCAGCGCATTAATTCAAGTTCACCGCTGTTCCATCCCCACCAATTTCCACTCCATCGACAGCCGTAGGCATCATTGCTGCCAAGCCAGCAAGCCGAACTTTTCATCGTCATATTTTGTTATTCTTGGGCTGGCATTACGCCGTACCCGAACGGTTCGTGCCAAATAAGAAGTGGTGGGGGACACGGAGTGTCAGTACCCTGACTCTAACTATCGTCACTATACAGGGTGTCCGAAAACCTCGTTCCGATCAGTATAGGTCAGGTAGGTAATATTGCCCTGAATACGGGAAAAATAAGCAAAAAAATCCTACGGCAAAATTTAAGCGAGTTACAAGCGTTTTAGTTCCACCAATCACAGAACAGCGACAGAAAGTCAGCGACAAGACGCCCCAACAATGGCGAATTTCACTACCGTTTGTTTTCTCAAATAAATTTCAATAAAATTCGGTCCCGATATATGACCGGCCCCATGAATGACCGGTTGGAAATTGCGGGACAAAAAGACGGTGCTGCAATTCCCGAGATGTACTACCCGCACGATGATGCCGATCTCGCGGTAAACAACTTTTCGTGGTCCAGGTGTTGTCTAACAAAGTTCACACGACACCTGGACGACACGAGTACTACCTCGACGTGCCCCGACGTGCCTCAACGTGCCTCGATCACTGATGACGATTTCGGTAGTTTTCGGATCTAGGTGTCATTTCACTTCGATCCTCGAGGACGTGCCAACAATCACAGATGACGATTCCCGTAGTTTTCGAGGTCTAGGTGTCCATTCACTTTGACCTCGACGTGCAGAAGTGCTACGTCTACGAACCGACAACCTCAGGTGACGCCTCCGTAGTTTTCGAGGTGTAGTTGTCAGTAGTAGGTGGTGCACTATGGCGACCCCCACTCCTACCCCCACTCCTCGGTTTGCCAGAAGCCGAGGTGTGGGTGAGAGAGTGGGGGTTGGGCTGGAGAGCGAGCGACGGGTCGTCACAGCACCACCTTTTTTTTTTCACATTTATTGAAAATACATTTTTTATTTTTATTTTTAGTACAGTATATATGAACAATGATTATTATAAATTATGGGTATTATAGTTTATAACGGTTTTAACAATATGACTCAGATGATGGGTGAGCGACTCCGCGATGATCCTTGTTTTAGATTTAGTCGATAGTTCGTAGGAGGGCCTCTGCGCTTTTAGTCTCTGTCGTGCGTAGTCTTGAATCTTTTGACGTTTTCTGCGTATAACGCGTTGCACAGAGCTCACAGTGAAAAGCGTGGAAAATGATGTAATAGCACTGACGAGAATAGTCTTACACATTTCTGCATCACCGCGGATTTGCGAAAGCCATGACATGTAATTGTTTATGCAGTTCTGTAATGTTATCAGTTTTGTAAAATCCTCTCGCGTAAAGCGATAGAAGGGTGCGAAACGTTGCTCAGAATCTGTGGTATAAGGTGCTTCGGCGAATGACGGCTTATGACTTTTTTCTTTTTTTTTTTGGGTTTAACGTTTCGCCCTGATCAGGGCCTCTTCAGAAACCATTTATTTTCTATATTCTAAAATCGATGAGTTTGTGACCTCATGCTTTGTTTATGTCTCACATCTGTATATTTGCTGTTTGACAAAATAGATTAAAAATGTGACCTCGTGGTGACCGGACTCTCCGGTCTCAAAAGTTAAAAATAAAAATAAATACAAGTGCAATGTAGAAAAAGAAGCCATAGTGTTAAACTTTTAAGAACATACAACACAGACAGGCTTAACCTATAAGACCGGGGAGCCCGGTCACCAATCACAAAGCACTCTAGGATAAGATCTATTTTGTCAAACAGCAAATATACAGATGTGAGACATAAACAAAGCATGAGGTCACAAACTCATCGATTTTAGAATATAGAAAATAAATGGTTTCTGAAGAGGCCCTGATCAGGGCGAAACGTTAAACCCAAAAAAAAAAAAAGAAAAAAGTCATAAGCCGTCATTCGCCGAAGCACCTTATACCACATATCCTTCATAAACGGCTAAAGCAACACATAACAATCGTTGCTCAGAATCTCCACTACTACTACCACTTTGTGCACTTTGAATAATCACTGCAGGTTGATTATTATACACCTCGTGCTCTAGTAGAAAATCATGTTCAACTATTGCAGTATATATTTCCGCAGAACTGTCATCGTTGAGTGCGTCCACGATGTCTTCTTCTTCTTCTTTCTCACTTAGGCACGCTGCGATAGTAGCAAAATGTTTTTGAAGATTTTCCCAAGCGGAGCGATCCAAAGATATGTAGCCGGTAATGTTGCATGTCAACTTGATCACGGGTATAAGGGACCCATTACCACGAATATCTAGACCAAGTCGAGCAGTTCTCGTTGAAGATACGTTCAAGTCAAGTATAGTAGACAGCAGCAAATGCTGTTGCTGCTGCTGTGTGTTAGCAGCTTGAACGGGAATCATTGATGCGCTGTTGAGTTATCAGAAGATGCGAGACCGCTGTTGTATCCACGCTGAACTCCGATCTAGTGACAGGAGTTTATATTCACGCTTCTTTAAACTCCAAATGATTGTACTTTGTGCCGTAGTAGAACATACGTAACTTTGGTTCACTAGCAGAGGCAATCATCTGTTGAAATAGAGCGGCGTTCTCCTCGAATGCCGTCATGAATCTTGATGGCAGGAAGCACGTAAACTCGTTATGCAGATCGACGGTAATACGCACACCCCACCTCGTTTGACTGATCTTCATTTTCGTGACAATGTACTCTTTGTCTACTTCTAGATCCGCTAATCTTTTCAACGGTAGATACGGCTCCAGTTTGCCCATTTTATTGATTGCTGATAAATCCATTATGAAGTTTAAGCGCTTGGAATTTGACTGTCAAAAAATGTAGTTCTGATTTTGCGTAAATCAATGTCTTGAGGCGCGTAATGTCTTGCAAGAACCGTTCTATGCGTGTCTTTAATTCGAGGCGTCGTCTTTGCATGGACTTGCAGAAGAAGAAGTATCTACGGCGACTGTTCAGTTACTAGTGAGGCTGCATCATATGGACGCTTAGTATTTTCCTCCTCCTCCTCCATCACCCCGAACAACATCACCTTACTGCAATATCCGCTGCTATGAATCAAGAGATTTACCTATAGGTGGGGGGATCAAATTGCTGACCCAAAGGCACGTGGAGTTTGTAAGATGATATCCCTGTAGCTATGCTGTGTCAAATGCGTTATCAGCGAAATTCCTCGCGAGAAACATAGGATGGTGTTGAAGGTTATTAAAGCGTACAGTTTAAGTACATATTTTTCTGTATATACCGCAATCATTGAATAATATAACTAGCGAGAGCGTGAACAGGAACTCTGCATACATGTGTTGAACTGTTTATACGGCTGCTTGGGCTGGCCATGCTTACTGGTGTACGCGTTATAATAATCAGATATTATTTTATCGTTGTTCGACAGATTATTTGAAAACACGCTTCTAAACCTATGAATACCAAGGCCTGTAGACATGAAATGAAGAAACATAACACAATAATGTCCGCAAAATTGTGATTCAGGGCTCTGAAGCTGAGAGGTGCTGTAGCGAAAGAGTTTACAGTTTCGTCGGAGACGTTGGAGATGCTGAAGGACAATTGGGGGCAATCCGTAGCTATCGAAGTACCATCCGTGTCCATTTCGATCGACGTACATGGCGATCCAGTGACTTCCCGGCTGTTTGTGTCCATCTGTATTAGCTACAATAGCCGTCGGTTTCGCCCAAGCTCTCGGAATGTGATCGGCAGGGTATACACCGATAGTATGATTCTTTATGCTCTGAAGGGCCTGCAGTATTTGCAGACTGTTCATAACAAGGAGCACTAGGAGTATCGTCGTCGTCGTCGGCGTCGTCGCTTTCTTTGTTAATTATCAATCAACCATGTGTTTTGTCTCTTTACACTGGGTGGTAAACTCTTATAAGCATGGGGTGGTGACACTACCCAATGCGCACTATAGTCTGAGTTAACGGCAATGATTGCAACTTCTTTTGGAATAAACTCATTAGACCTATCCTTCAGGCCTTGTATATCAATCACAATATTCATGATGAGCTGTGCGATCGTAACACCTCAAAGTATGAACGTAGACTGGCCGGTCAAGTTAGCTTACGCTGCAAATATATGTCAGGCATAATCTAACCGCTATAGTCTACAATTACCTGCATCAATCTCCAACACATTGTCATATTCTGCATACATGATACAGTTAATTGTTGAAGTTAACGCTTGGGCGAAGCGCACTTCTATTCTCACACTACCATGTCTTACTAAATTCCAATGACTGTTGCTGTTTGCCGAGAGATCAGGCGTGAGATCAAACGCAAAGAGACAATAACCGTTAGGATAATTGGAGCGTGCAATACAATTATCTTGATTGAGAAAGTGGATACCTGTGCCGGAGATCAGTGTATGGAAGGCATCAACGTAATTATAACTAGTAAAGTCCGGCTGTAAGGGCTTTGATGGTACCTGAACTCCGTCAGCATACAAAGAAAGATAATTAATGCCGTAATTTTGAAAGTTAAAGGGATTTAATGAGCGATCACCATTAAACGCTTTATTATCGACGAACCCTGGAATTATCCTCTTAGGTAGCTGTCCTAGTATGACATTATCTAAAGTATCACCATGTACACCTGCATGCAATGATAGAGCCTTAACCTCCACACGCGTCAAGGGATATTTTGCTGTCGATTTAGACAGAGCTCTAGCATGAGCTAGAAGCATACCAGGAGCTATTTTAGTACGACGTACAAGGAGTGATGCTTCGGTAACGCGAATACTCCAATCTTTTGACCCGCTCATAAGACAAAAAGCGTCACTGCTGCGCACGAGGCGTAGTCGTAGCTCAACGCCGTTTAACAAAAATCTCTCCCGATTGAAAATATCACAATGTAGGTGTCCTAGAAGATCAACAGACTTTTTTTTCCGCCTAGAAATAGCCGACGATTAGTCAGACCTACATTAGCATCATCAACATTGTTCATTTTTCCAGCCGTATCGCTATACCATAATACGCTCGTTAGATGAGAATCCTTAGAACCACGGCCATAATTTAAAAGTGTCTCAATGTACGCTCTGTAGGCATATGCATTATTTGGAGGAGACACAAGTTTCTGATTCAAAAATACGTCAATTTGGTTGAACATTGAATGCATTAGATTGTTCACAGGGCCTACTTTAATAGAAGGATCAGGTTTCTCGACCGTAGATTGTATTTGGACACGCATACTTAGCATGGTATGCGCAAGATCAATGTACTCCTCACCCTGACCGGGGACCACAAACTCTATGGGTGAATCATCGGTGAGCGAGGAGATCGGTTTATAGTGCACCCACTGACTTCCCTCAATTGTAGTTTGCGTTGGTGGTAGTGAAAACAGCTCCAGCTCTGACTTCAAACATTCACACGAGTGTGTGTGTAAAAACGCCATTTTCTCGAAATATAATACCTATGCAAAGATGTCGGATACAGTTCTTGGGGTCTTCCTCTTCTTCTTTCTACTGTCGGTCTTTGTCGTTTTTCTTCTTCTTCTTCTTTACGGCACCAGTGCGTTTTCTCGATGATCGGGTCGTCCTTCTTTTTCTCGTACCGATGCTACGCCTTCTATTACCACGAGCAGAATGAATCAAACGCCTCATTTTAGCTGCTTTATACCCCGAACCACTCATTAATGTACTTATTTTTAAAGGCTTCGCGTGGCTGTACGCCATTATCCATTATATCGGTGGCTACATTAATTCCTGATCTGAGCGCTTCTTTACCAACAGCGCGAGCCCCCTGCTTGAGCAGAGGTATGATGCTCCGCAATAGACCTCCGAGGAAACTACCAATACCGTGACCTCGTTGATTTGGTGAGCCTATGTATACGTGACTTATACCGCCCTAGCGTGTTCGTCCACTACCGCCGCCGCCCATCTGTATGTCAAAGTAGCCCTCGTAATCCATTTAGAGTTACTTTTTGGTTAATCGAGACGCTTGAAATGTAGTGTCACCGTCAGCGTCCCACACTCGAATGGTATTGGTGCGCCAAACTCATCTCTTATATCGATAGTTATCGTTTGAAAGCTAGTACGTAAAAGAGGCACATATCGAGGGGCTGAGAAACTCTTGATTTTCATAGATCCGTAATTGTAAGTATCAGAGACTGTCGATGGCACAACACGTAGCAAAGGCGTATGTACATCTCCGGTAATATATGATTCGCAGATATCAGTATAAACGAACAACATACCGGGGATACCGTTGATTAAATTAGCTGGATATGCTGCAGTGTGCTTAGATTCTTCTTGGAGTGTTACATCTCCAAGGTGATTAAAGCTCAAAATCTTATTCAGCAACGGAGAGAAATAAAAAGAGTGTTCAAGGTTATTACATGCCGCGCAGATGCGCGTTACTGTCACGTAGCCATTACGGTCACAAGTAAATTTTAAATGATCTGCTATGCATGATATTTCATTAATTGTCTCGATTAACGAATCCATGCTACGATATACTCCCGATGGAACGCAAACGCGTTCTTCTTTAAAATCAATTGCTGATTTACTGTTGGGTGGTATAGCGCTGGTGATGAAGTTCATGAAATTTTGATCGCCCTCATGTGGTATATGCAAGATCGTCATGGGTATGTGCATTTCAGCTAATGAAACGGCCCACCTGCCTTGCAAAGACACGTTTTGCGGTAAATGTGTTGTATAGCGGGTTGTCGTGCTATCAGGGTAATATTTCATACTACTGTTACTAGGTAGAATTATGTAAATATCGTCTTTCATCTTGATTTCTTAGTATTACCCCTCGTCTGGACGGGTACACGCACTCTCGATAACTCAGGCTCGTAAAAAATGCCGTCAATATCCTCGTTGTGAAGATCACGTAAGATGTACACTACAGGCATACTAGCGGTCGATACACGATGTACTTTAAATAACTCGTCACTCCAGCCGCTCTCGTAACCTTTTGCAAAGGCGGCTTTTGCTTTACTGATACGCACAACATCATCTACACCATATTTAGGAGTTCTATTATGATATGGTTTCTTGTAGCGCTGCAGTAAATTAGATCGTGCTTTTGCAGCTGTAGCATAAGTCACTGAGGCAGGAGCCATTTTTATACTACTATGGAGGGCGTGATTATAAGCCGAAACAATATTCTGCAAAACGTGTATGTAACGTTTTTCCCTCGTATGAGTGAAATAACGCCACATTCTTTCTTTCAGAGTTCTGTTAAAACGCTCTACAACCGCTGCTTTTATATCAGGATTTCGCGCCGTACGAAATTGTATATTTTTCTTCTTCAGAAGCGTCTGAAAGGCTGCACCTATAGATTCTTTGCCCTTATCCGATTGTAGGTAAAGAGGTGATCTACCATTAGTAATTTTAGATCTTAGTATACGCTCAAAGGCCTTAGCTACCGACAGAGCTGTCTTATCAGTAAGAGGCTCGACCCATGTATACTTACTGAGAACATCTATGACAACAAGGAGATAAACATAACCATCATTGTAGGTCTTGATTGAGCGAAGATCTACGAGATCCGCTTCCCAAACGTCATCGATATTGCGGACATTGTAGAAGCGTCGAGGGAAACGATGTCTCACAGGTCTATGTTTTGTGTACGCGTCTTGAGACTCAAGCCACTGCACTGTTTTGTAATCGGTGATTTTTTTCTTACGACCCACGCGTAACAGTTTTTCAGATCCTGAAAATGAGGCCTCATGAGAGGGATCAAAGTACACTTTTTGTAATGTTTTCATTATTATTATTATAATTTAAGGTTAGCCCAAGTTAAACGTCTTTTTTTATTACAACCAGAACCACTTTGTACACTGCAACTGTCTTCACTACCGCTGTAGAATCTAGAATGGCTGCTTATATCACTTGGTACGTCTCTACCGATGTTGCTGTTGCCCCGATTGTTGATTACAGTTGGATCTATCTGCAATGTCGAATTTGCTCTCAACTCCTGCCATAGGTCTTCGTTACCGATAAACTCACGAGGTGTTTGAATTGCTCTCAGGAACCGTGCAAATGCCTTACGACCTGTTGGTTTGGGCATCTTTCCTGATCGCATGGCATCGTTCACGAGATCCACAATGTTTGAATCCTTGATAGGTTTACCACTAACCGAAACAACACCTGATGAATCCCAAGAAAAATTGGAAGATGATGCCGCATGCAGCCGACGTAGTAGAAGCTTGGCTTTGTTCCGAAATTTCGCCGGAACACTCTCAATGATAACAGAATCATTCAGCCCCATCGGCTGATCTCTTTTATCGTTATCCCGAGCCGATGGTTCTGTCTTCTCCACAAGAGCAAGGTGCTGCTGTGCTCGTTCGTTATCAATAAAATGAAGGTAGCGTTGTAGAACAGTCAGGTATGCCGTCCACTTTTCTCGCTCATTCTTGTAGACATTAGAATTCAAAATTTCTTTCATTTCACTATCTAGTCTAGCTAAGACAGAAGCAACAGGATGTTCAAGTAGTGTTTGTGCTTCAGTAGCATGAGAAAACGGTTGTCGCTGATTTTGATGTTGCAATAGATTCTCCTCGGGAACGAGCACCATTTTCTTGGCGTACTCCATTATCCACGGCCTCCGATTAGCGTTGATACCAGCGTCCCTAATATTGAAGCTAGTAAGAGCGGCAAGAAACCGCCGCTCTGAACAACGAATCGCTTCTTAGTCTTCCAGCAGCCTTTTTTCGCAGCCATACGTCGAATAGTAGGTGCATGATGACGTAACTTTTTTCTCTGTTCAGTCTTTAGAGGTACATTCCCACGAAGAACGTTTAAAGCACACTCACAAATGCACCTTATCATACGCACGTCGGCTTTCCGTAATACTGCTTCACGTTGCTCCTTGTTCAGATACTGAAGAGCATGCAATATTGCAATATGCTTCTTGCGGAGCGGTGATCCGTTACACTCCATTACAAATGCCGAACTGATAATGATATGACGGGTGTGCTACTTTTATCTTTTTTTCCGTGGTACGTACACAAGGTGATGTGTATCGTCTGGAAAAATGTTGGTTCGAAATCTACAATTATCAGGCGTTGATTGTTTTAAATCCAATAATAGGTAACCATGAGGTTTAGATGTGGCATCATGATAAGCCTCCTGTAAAAAGCGTGGATTTTCCGGGTATACCTGCCGCGCAAGATGCTGTATTTGAGCTCGGTCACGCGGATTTTTGAACACTACTATATAATTAGCGTTTAGCGAAATATCTCGTTGCCCGTGTCCCTGATGAAATAAATTTTGCGTTATAAATATAACACTCAGGTTTTTATGATGACTGCCTTTGGTGAAAAGATCGACAACATTATTATTTGATGCTTCACGCATCAGATCATCGATAATTATAAGTTTAGCACGTGGATCACCAGCATAATCTGACGCTTGTGGCAGACCTTCACGAAAATCTATCGACGTTCCGTATTCTGTATAAGCAGACTGCCACTCTGAATAATAAAAAATAATTCTCTCGAACGGCTCGCTGCTCATAAGTGAGATATTCTTTAGAAACTTCTTTACAAAAAATGTTTTACCACAGCCCGTAGGCCCGCAAATCATCGAGGTCCAGGGATGTTTCCACCGCGTGTCCATTTGAGCGAATGAATAAATATGCCTTGATGATACCTATAATAAAGATAATAAACGAGGGAAGAGGTGTGACGCATAACATTATTATTATTTTATTTAACGAGAATATTCTTTTACAATATCTTATATTTTTGTAGTTCATGTAAAATTAGCTGATGTAGCCGTAAGGAAGCGAGCTGTATAAACCGTTGGGTCTTCGCTTAACACTCGAGGGCATGCACGACTTCGTTTCAGAACGTGTAACAACCTGATGAAACGCTGTCCGTCGAATCGCGTTATAAAGCAGTACAATAGGATCCTCTTTTTCACCTGTTATACAGGAGCGTACTGATTTGTAATTTATGAGGGCACTGTTTGCAAAATTGAGTGTTATACCTTTTACCTTACAAACTTCGTTTTCCACGCCGTCCGGGGTAATTACTATAAAAGCATAAAATTTTGGACCGCCCGAAACGAACGATTTTATCCTCACCTACCCTCACCGTAAGAACTGAACTCGTCTGTTAAATCACCGAGAAGCTGTCCTGTCGGTGGCTCGTATTCTGTCGGGTCTTTCCGCGTAACGTAAATGACCGAATCAGTATCGCAATACAGAGCTCGGCGGCCTAGCTGCTCGAGGTAGCTATAAAGCTTTAACCGCGCCTGAGCTGTGGTGTACGCTGCTATCACGGCATTTGCTATACTAGACGGTACCACGGCCTCATCGGTTTTCGTATAATTTACATAAAGTATTTTATTATTTACAGGTAATATACCGGTAATTTCATACTCGGGACTATTTAACAATTCCATGAGTTTTTTACGCGTTGACACTATCTCAGTCTATGGTAGATTTTCCCTTTGTCCGAATTTTCCCCAAAAAGAGTTAAGGCATAATTTTGCTACAGATCGCAATCCAGGGTTTTTTGTTATATTCTCGGGATTAAGTTTTATACCCTCAGCACTCTCAAAAGATGCAATGTAGCGATCTTTAGCCTGCTCATCCTCCAGGCAGTTTTCAGGCCAGCCGCTGGCCTCTTGCTTAATCGAAAGGAAAGTATTTATATAATCAACAAAAAGTCCACCCTCCCTGGTATCTCTATCATACTGTGTTATTTCATACTGCCAAATTTCGTCTCTTATAGATTCTTCCAAACTTATAGTCTCTATCACCAATGAAACAGTCGGGGCAACCATGCCAATAGCAACCGTGAAATTGTAATACATGCGCCTCGTCGTCGGCGCTTTCGTAATAACCATCTACCAGTAGATTTTGAGGTAGTTTGAATTCGCGCGAACGTCCTGCGTGAATAATACGTTGTCCTAGAACTCGTTCCATCCACACGAGCCAGGAGACCGCTTTTTTCGATTGGTTGTGAGCCCACCGATAGCCCCCGTTTGGTATAACGCCGATCGTGTTACTTTTCAAAAAGTTTTTACGGAAAATCTGAAAATAAGATGATGCTATTGTTGTGCTCTCACTGAATGGGCAAACCCTACCACTTTTCATGAACATGTCTCGAAAAACCATACACGACTGTCTTAGTATTGTAACATCGTTCTTGCAGTAACTTACAATCTCTTTCGAAAAATCAAACACGTAATTGGCTGCTTTGAGGTCGTTGTACCATGTGGAAAACCGTTCGCGCTCGGCACTGCGCATTGTATCAGGAGAGTAATAATCAATAGGAGGCAATTCTCCTATATAATTTTGATTTTCAGGTGTGTTGAACAGATGTGGGAAAGAGCCCTTAACAATTTCATCCTTTAGTCCAAATGCTTTAGGTAACGCGCTTAGAGGCATGTGAAAGTAGTGCAGACTGTCGAGAAACACTAGCCTGGCCACGCGCATGGTGATTATCTTTGTGCCGTTCATTATTAGACCAGGAAGTTGTGTCTTTTTTTCATCCACCAAATAGCGAAGAATGAACTGGGCATCGAAGCCGCCTGCATTGTGTGCTATTAAAATAGTCTTCGAAAAACCGCTGATCTCTTGCATACCGAGTTCCACCAATTTTTGTACAGGGTTATCTCTAAATATAAATTCATGCACACCGCAACGTTCACACGGTTCGTCTATAGAACGCTCGCCATAACATAGTGTGCAAACACGTTGAGCTACTAAGAGATTAGGTTGATGTATATAGGTGTTAGGGTCTCCTCTCACAGACGAACACTGTTGCGTTTCAAAATCGTAAAAAATAAATATATATTTTTTTGGAGGACCATCCGCGCAAACCGGCGTCATAAAACACTGGTGATTATAAGGTTGATTGGAATTACACGTTTGGCAGAAGCCCACGCCGCATATACAGTGAGGTTCAGGTGAAACTAGACACCCAGCGAAGCGCGCGCTTGGGAACTCTCAAATCTTATTGGCTGCGGCCTTTCACCGGCAGTGCTCCTCAACGTAGCGGCTCCCACGTCCTCGTGTAGCGTTGGAGGGGGCTGGAGAGTGGCATGGTAGGGAGATAGGGACGCTATAAAGATGCGTCCTCGCGCGTCATCAGGTGCGTTGTTAACGCACCTGAAAAAAAAAAAGTATCCTGGCACCGATGGTATACCCATTTTCCGAGTATCCAGATTTTGTTCTCCAAGATACATTGAACTACACTGAAAAAAAATGTTACTGATTCAATAAATCCATCGTTTGCGGGCTGCCAAAAAGAAGTATTTTTGAATTAACTTTAGTTCTTATTCGTTCAATCCCTTTCAACATTGAAATAATAAAATATTATTTTGCTTATTTTAGAGTTATTGGTTGGATCTCGTATGGAATTGGAGGAATTAGAATTCAAATTAAGTTGATACCGCTTGTTTTTGGCAGCCCGCAAACGATGGATTTATTGAATCAATGAAATTTGTTTTCAGTGTAATTATCGCCAAAAAATGTAAACGATTCTGTAAGTTAAAAAAATGATTGTCCGAAGCATAATGGGCATAAAAAAAGAAAAATCGTAAATCTGGAAATCAGGCGTGATTCTTAGATTTACAATTTTTCTTTTTTTTTTCTTTCATTTTTTTGGTTATCGACAATGCTCCTCGTAATGTGTAGTTACTTCTGTTCCAAAATAAACTGGATAGTTTATCGCACAGAAATCGTATTTGTAAGTTCGATAATGGAAGTTCGAAAAAAAAAATCGTATAGGAAGAAACGCGGAAACGTTAAATTTCACTGATACTTGACATTTTTATGTCCTTACGTTCGTCTACGATCCAACTACAATTTTATTATTATTATTTATTTATGAACCGCAAGATACTTTTTGCAAAAATACAGGAAAAAACAATAGAAAAATATTCCATAAAAATTAATATTAACATCGTCGACATTAGTCATATTATTTATCGCAGAAAAATTATGCTTTCACGCGAAAAAAAAATGAAAACTCCTCTCTTGCTTTTCATTTTTTATTTAATTCCACCAGTATTCAAACGCTCCGAGATTTATTCGACGACCGAAAATATTAGATATTTTTTGGGTATACTATGCAGCCCTGATTTTAGCGGTACCAAATTTCTGGGGACTGCTATCTTGCCCCGGAATGTCTGGTAAGCCCCCTTTCTTTTAGGACTTCTGTAAAATGTCATCAATTGAAACTGGTCGCATTACAACTGCTGGCTCTACACTTGCACAAAATTTAGTTTTGCATTTACTTCGTGCGTGAGACAAAAATACAGCATTCTGCGTGATAAAAGTCCTCTGTTATACTTGGCTAGGCACAAACCTTTCATTAATAAACAAGTCGACGTAGTGGCGGTACAAGTACTGCACGATTTTTTTTAAGCTTTTCTTCAACAAGAATGCTAAAGGGGTCTTTTACGAATGAGAATACAAAGAAACGAAATAAACGAGATAAAACAAAACAACTTATTAATTGGATCAGTTAAACAACAATAGTTTTGTCAGTGCGCCATCGATTTCACTACATTCCTAGCATCGTGTTTAGAGAAAAACGCCCTATAGTATTTTTCGCTAGAAGCAACAGTTTTGAAAATAAATACGTTCAAATCGGAGACGACACCGCTTCCACGAGGATTACTTCAAAAGTTTTGCACCTACAACAAAGTTCAACAACACATTTTCTACTGTAAACAATGCAAGGAATCACAAAAAAAAGTAGAAAGTCAATAACTTGTTAATTGCATTAGTTACAAAGTAATTCGTCGCTTAAAAACAGTCATTTTTTCGGGTGTTTTTTTTTTTAATAGAAAAGCAGTATTACCATCGATTTCAACGTGTTTTATTTTAAAACTATTGCTTCTAGCGAAAAAACATAATGATATTTTCCTCTCAAAACGATGCAAGTAATGCATTACAATCAACTACACACCGATAAAGTTATAGTTGTTAAAAATAAGAAACGAATTGTTGTCTAATTAACGCAAGTAACAAGTTATTAACGTTTGACTTACTTTTCTTTTTTCCTGGCATAGTTCACAGTAAGAAAGGTCGAGATCAACTTTTTTGTAGAAGCAAGACTTTTAAAGTAATCTGCGTGGAAACTGTATCGAAAATGATTTCGACGTACTTTTTCCAATCTATTGCTTCTAGGGAAAAATATCAAATAAAGTTTTCCTCTTAAAACGGTGCAAGGAATGCAATAAAATGAATTGTGGACGAATAAAATGTTTTTTTTAAATAACCGACGAATTGTTGTCCAACTAATGCAATTAACAAATAATAAGCTTTTAACTTGTTTGTCTCTATTCCATGCTTCGTTTAAAGTAAAAAAGACCTTAATCATCTTTTTTATACGAGTAAGACTTTAAAAGTAATCTGCGATTTCGACAATTTTACTTTTAATAGTATTGCTTCTATCGAAAAATACCAAACAATGATTTTCTCTTAAAACCGTGCAAAGAATGGAGTGAAATAAATTGCACACCGATAAAATGATTGCTGTTAAAAATAAGCAACAAATTTTTGTCTAATTAATGCAATTAACAAGTTACTAGCTTTTTAATTGTTTTTATTTGGCCTTGCATAGTTCAGACTAAGAAAGGTCGTAATCAACTGTTTTCTAAAACCAAGACTTCTAGAGTAATCTGCTTGACGGCTGAGGCACCACCGATTTCAACGCATGTTATTCTAAAACTATTGGGTATAGCGGAAAATACCAAAGTGCATTTTCTTCTTAAAACGGTGAAAGGAATAGAGTGAAATCAATTTCATACCGATAATATAATTGTTGTTAAAAATAAGCAAAAAATTCTTGCCTTATTAATGCAATTAACGATAATTAACTTTCAACTAGTTTGCATCGATTCATTACTATTTTTGCAGTAAAAAAGATCTTGTTTAACTTGTTTGTAGGAGTAAGACTTTGCCTTGAATTTCAACGTAATTATTTTCAATAGTAGTACTTCCAGCGAAAAGAACCAAGGGACGCTTTCCTCCCAGAACGATGCAAGGAATACAGGGGAATCAATTGCAGACCGATAAATTTATTGTTGTTGAAAATAAGTATTAACTTTTAATTTGTTTATCTTTATTCATTGCATACTTTAGAGTAAAAAATAACGTCATGACGTAGAAGCTGTGTTGCCATGAATTTCGACGTAATTATTTTCAAAACTATTGCTTCTAGTGGAAAATACATTACGACGTTTTCCACTAAAAAATGGAAAAGGAATGCAGTAAAATCAGTTGTGGATCGATGAAATGATTGATCTTAAAAATAAGCAGAAAATTGTTGTCTAACAAATGCAATTAACACGTTATTAACTTTTAACTTGATTGTAGTCATTTTATCGGTGCTTATTTTCAACACTAATCATTTTATCGGTACACAATTTATTTTAGTGCATTCCTTGCACAATATTAAGAGGAAAACGTCTTTTGGTATTTTTCACTAGAAGCAATACTTTCTAAAATAATCACGTCGAAATCCGTTGCGACTCAACACCCACGCAGATAACTCTAAAAGTCTTATCCCTACTAAAAAGTTTAACAGGACCTTTTTCACTTTAAACTATGCAAGGAATAAATAAATATAAGTTAAAAGTTAATAACTTGTTAATTGCATTAGTTAGACAACAATTTGTTGCTTATTTTCAACAATAACTCTAAAAGTCTTGCTCCTACAAATAAGTTGATTACGACTTTTTTTTACTCTAAACTATGCAAGGAATGTAGTAAAATCAATTGCGGACAGATAAAATAATTGTTGCTGAAAATAAGCAACAAATTATTATCTAACTAACCGACAGCAGTGGACGTGCGGTCAGTGTGTGGCTTCGGCGGTCCCCAGAGTTAAGCAGCATTATTTGCGGTCATAACTTGGATGGGGAGCGGGAGGCAGTTTTTCTGAGTTTCCAATGTATTCTCATACAGTAGAAATTCAGTAAAAATAAAGCCAACTGTATCGGCCAGGTTTTCCGCAGTTTCCCTGTGCTCTCGTGCAAATGCGATACAGTAGTGCATTAGGATGAGTGGCTGCGGACAACACTCTAGAGGGGTCTCTATGAAGGAACGGGGAAAAGTGGAGAGGGGAAACGTAAAAGCCTGAAGAAGGCATACGAAAGAAGCCGATAATTATTATCTAACTAATGCAATCAACAAGTTATTAACTTTTAACTTATATTTATTTATCCCTTGCATAGTCTATAGTGAAAAAGGTCCTGTTAAACTTTTTTGTAGGGATAAGACTTTTAGAGTTATCTGCGTGGGTGTTGAGTCGCAACGGATTTCGACGTGATTATTTTCGAAAGTATTGCTTCTAGTGAAAAATACCAAAAGACGTTTTCCTCTTAATATTGTGCAAGGAATGCAGTAAAATCAATTGCGTACCGATAAAATGATTGTTGTTGAAAATAAGCAACAAATTGTTGTCTAACTAATGCAATTAACAAGTTATTAACTTTTAACTTATATTTATTTATTCCTTGCATAGTTTAAAGTGAAAAAGGTCCTGTTAACCTGTTGAGTAGGGATAAGACTTTTAGAGTTATCTGCGTGGGTGTTGAGTCGCAACGGATTTCGACGTGATTATTTTAGAAAGTATTGCTTCTAGTGAAAAATACCAAAAGACGTTTTCCTCTTAATATTGTGCAAGGAATGCAGTAAAATCAATTGTGTACCCATAAAATGATTGTTGTTGAAAATAAGCAACAAATTGTTGTCTAACTAATGCAATTAACAAGTTATTAACTTTTAACTTATATTAATTTATTCCTTACATAGTTTAAAGTGAAAAAGGTCCTGTTAAACTTTTTTGTAGGGATAAGACTTTTAGAGTTATCTGCGTGGGTGTTGAGCCGCAACGGATTTCGACGTGATTATTTTCGAAAGTATTGCTTCTAGTGAAAAATACCAAAAGACGTTTTCCTCTTAATATTGTGCAAGGAATGCAGTAAAATCAATTACGTACCGATAAAATGATTGTTGTTGAAAAGAAGCAACAAATTGTTGTCTAACTAATGCAATTAACAAGTTATTAACTTTTAACTTATATTTATTTATTCCTTGCATAGTTTAAAGTGAAAAAGGTCCTGTTAAACTTTTGAGTAGGGATAAGACTTTTAGAGTTATCTGCGTGGGTGTTGAGTCGCAACGGATTTCGACGTGATTATTTTAGAAAGTATTGCTTCTAGTGAAAAATACCAAAAGACGTTTTCCTCTTAATATTGTGCAAGGAATGCAGTAAAATCAATTGCGTACCCATAAAATGATTGTTGTTGAAAATAAGCAACAAATTGTTGTCTAACTAATGCAATTAACAAGTTATTAACTTTTAACTTATATTTATTTATTCCTTGCATAGTTTAAAGTGAAAAAGGTCCTGTTAACCTTTTGAGTAGAGATAAGACTTTTAGAGTTATCTGCGTGGGTGTTGAGTCGCAACGGATTTCGACGTGATTATTTTCGAAAGTATTGCTTCTAGTAAAAAATACCAAAAGACGTTTTCCTCTTAATATTGTGCAAGGAATATAGTAAAATCAATTGCGTACCGATAAAATGATTGTTGTTGAAAATAAGCAACAAATTGTTGTCTAACTAATGCAATTAACAAGTTATTAACTTTTAACTTATATTTATTTATTCCTTGCATAGTTTAAAGTGAAAAAGGTCCTGTTAACCTTTTGTGTAGGGATAAGACTTTTAGAGTTATCTGCGTGGGTGTTGAGTCGCAACGGCAATACGTCGTTTCTACAGAACCCGATTCTACACATCACCGACTCAACACCACCGACTCTACACAACGGCAGTTCGACACATGCCTCGATTCAACACAACAGCAACTTTACACATTACCAACTCGACACATCACCAACTCGACACCTGCCTCAATTCGACACAACCCCAATTCTACACAGCCCCGGTTCTACACAGTCAAAACTGTCACGAGCCAAATGCACAACGGCAATACTCTACACAGCCCCGATTCTACACAGGCTCAAATGTCACGAGCTAAATCCACAACGGCAATACTCTACACAGCCCCGATTCTACACAGGCACAACTGTCACGAGCAAAATTTACCAAAGTCCCGATTCAACACATTACCGATTCTACACAGTCACCAACTCGCATCCAATTAACGTATGTCGTTCAAGTATTCCAACTCATCGGCGCACTATGATTGGATGTGAGTTGGTGACGGTGTAGAATCGGTGATGTGTTGAATCGGGACTTTGGTGAATTTAGCTCGTGACAGTTGTGCCTGTGTAGAATCGGGGATGTGTAGAGTATTGTCGTGGTGAATTTAGCTCGTGACATTCGCGCCTGTGTAGAATCTGGGCTGTGTAGAGTATTGCCGCTGTGCATTTGGCTCGTGACAGTTGTGACTGTGTAGAACCGGGGCTGTGTAGAATTGGGGTTGTGTCGCATTGAGGCATGTGTCGAGTTGGTGGTGTGTCGAGTTGGTGATGTGTACAGTTGCTGTTGTGTTGAATCGAGACATGTGTCGAATTGCCGTTGTGTAGAGTCGATGGTGTTGATTCGGTGATGTGTAGAATCGGATTCTGTAGAAACGACGTATTGCCGTCGCAACGGATTTCGACGTGATTATTTTAGAAAGTATTGCTTCTAGTGAAAAATACCAAAAGACGTTTTCCTCTTAATATTGTGCAAGGAATGCAGTAAAATCAATTGCGTACCGATAAAATGATTGTTGTTGAAAATAAGCAACAAATTGTTGTCTAAGTAATGCAATTAACAAGTTATTAACTTTTTACTTATATTTATTTATTCCTTGCATAGTTTAAAGTGAAAAAGGTCCTGTTAAACTTTTGAGTAGGGATAAGACTTTTAGAGTTATCTGCGTGGGTGTTGAGTCGCAACGGATTTCGACGTGATTATTTTCGAAAGTATTGCTTCTAGTGAAAAATACCAAAAGACGTTTTCCTCTTAATATTGTGCAAGGAATACAGTAAAATCAATTGCGTACCCATAAAATGATTGTTGTTGAAAATAAGCAATAAATTGTTGTCTAACTAATGCAATTAACAAGTTATTAACTTTTAACTTATATTTATTTATTCCTTGCATAGTTTAAAGTGAAAAAGGTCCTGTTAACCTTTTGAGTAGGGATAAGACTTTTAGAGTTATCTGCGTGGGTGTTGAGTCGCAACGGATTTCGACGTGATTATTTTCGAAAGTATTGCTTCTAGTGAAAAATACCAAAAGACGTTTTCCTCTTAATATTGTGCAAGGAATGCAGTAAAATGAGTTGCGTACCGATAAAATGATTGTTGTTGAAAATAAGCAACAAATTGTTGTCTAACTAATGCAATTAACAAGTTATTAACTTTTAACTTATATTTATTTATTCCTTGCATAGTTTAAAGTGAAAAAGGTCCTGTTAACCTTTTGAGTAGGGATAAGACTTTTAGAGTTATCTGCGTGGGTGTTGAGTCGCAACGGATTTCGACGTGATTATTTTAGAAAGTATTGCTTCTAGTGAAAAATACCAAAAGACGTTTTCCTCTTAATATTGTGCAAGGAATGCAGTAAAATCAATTGCGTACCGATAAAATGATTGTTGTTGAAAATAAGCAACAAATTGTTGTCTAACTAATGCAATTAAGAAGTTATTAACTTTTAACTTATATTTATTTATTCCTTGCATAGTTTAAAGTGAAAAAGGTCCTGTTAAACTTTTGAGTAGGGATAAGACTTTTAGAGTTATCTGCGTGGGTGTTGAGTCGCAACGGATTTCGACGTGATTATTTTCGAAAGTATTGCTTCTAGTGAAAAATACCAAAAGACGTTTTCCTCTTAATATTGTGCAAGGAATATAGTAAAATCAATTGCGTACGGATAAAATGATTGTTGTTGAAAATAAGCAACAAATTGTTGGCTAACTAATGCAATTAACAAGTTATTAACTTTTAACTTATATTTATTTATTCCTTGCATAGTTTAAAGTGAAAAAGGTCCTGTTAAACTTTTGAGTAGGGATAAGACTTTTAGAGTTATCTGCGTGGGTGTTGAGTCGCAACGGATTTCGACGTGATTATTTTCGAAAGTATTGCTTCTAGTGAAAAATACCAAAAGACGTTTTCCTCTTAATATTGTGCAAGGAATATAGTAAAATCAATTGCGTACCGATAAAATGATTGGTGTTGAAAATAAGCAACAAATTGTTGTCTAACTAAAGCAATTAACAAGTTATTAACTTTTAACTTATATTTATTTATTCCTTGCATAGCTTAAAGTGAAAAAGGTCCTGTTAAACTTTTTTGTAGGGATAAGACTTTTAGAGTTATCTGCGTGGGTGTTGAGTCGCAACCGATTTCAACGTGATTATTTTCAAAAGTATTACTTCTAGTGAAAAATACTAAAGGACATTTTTCTCCTGACATTGTGCAACGAATGCAGTAAAATCAATTGCGTACCGATAAAATAATTGTTGTTGGAAATAAGCAACAAATTGTTGTATAACTAATGCAATTAACAAGTTATTAACTTTTAACTGTTTTTTCTTTATTCCTTACACAGTTTAGAGTAAAAAATGTCGTGATAAACTTTTTTGTAGGAGTTAGACTTTTAATGTAACCTGCGTGGAAGCTGTGTCGCCATTGATTTCGACGTATTTATTTTAAAAACTATTGCTTCTAGCGGAAAATACTAAAGGACGTTTTCCTCTTAAAACGGTGCAAGAAATGTTGTGAAATTAATTGCGCACCGATAACATTATTGCAAACAAGTTAAAAATGAATAACCTGTTAATTGCTTTAGGTAGACAACAATTTGTTTCTTATTTTCAAGAACAAACATTTTATCGATCCGCAACTGATTATTCGGCATTCCTTGTATCATTTTAAGAGAAAAACGTGCTTTGCTATTTTTCACTAGAAGCAATACTTCTGAAAATGATCACGACGAAATCGGTTGCGACACAACACCTACGCAGATTACTCTAAAAGTCTTGTCCCTACAAAAAAGTTAAAGAGGACTTTTTTTACTTTTAACTATGCAAGGAATAAAGAAAAACAAGTTAAAACTTAATTACTTGTTAATTGCATTATTTAGACAACAATTTGTTGTCTATTTTCAACAAAAATCATTTTATCTGTGCAAAATTAGTTTTCTGCATTCCTTGCAACATTTTAAGAGAAAAACGTGCTTCGGTATTTTTTACTAGAAGTAATACTTTTGAAAATAATCACGTCGAAATCGGTTACGATTCAACACCCACGCTGATTACTCTAAAAGGCTTGTCCCTACAAAAAAGTTGAACAGGACCTTTGTCACTTCAAAATGTGCAAGAAATAAAGAAAATCAAGTTACAAGTCAATAAATTGTTAATTGCATTAGCTAAACAACAATTTGTTGCTTAAAAATAATCATTTGATCTGTTGAATTTTATTGAGTAGAAAAGCTCTGGTTGGGGTAAGACGTTTAAGGTAATCCTCGCGGAAGATGGGCTTCCACCGATCTTAAAGTTTATTTTCAAAATTATTGCTTTCAGCAAAACGATACTAAAGGACGTATTCGTCTGAAAACGTTGCAAAGAAGGTAGTCAAATTAATAAAGAACCAACAAAATGATAGTTGTTGAAAATGAGCAACAAATTCTTGATTATCTAATGTAATTAGCAAGTTATTAACTTTTTACTTGTTTGTTTCGATTCCTTGCATTTTGTTGTGTAGAAAAGGTCGTGTTTAACTTTTTCGTAGGGGCTAGACTCTTAGAGTAATCTGCGTGGGAGTTGTGTCGTCACCGATTTCATTTTGTTTATTTTAAAAACTATTGTATGAAGTGAAAAACGCTAAAGGACGTTTTTTCTCAAAACGATGCAATTAAGGTAGTCTGAGCACATTGACTGACGTCGCATAAGTTCGAGGGAGTTTAAGAGAGAATTACGTACAGTTCTCGATAAGATAAAAATTTGAAAAAAAAATCAAGCATATGGAAGGTGCTAAAGAGATTACTTTGGACGATAATAATTTTAAAAATGTTATTAACAAATTACTATAATAAAGAATTGTTGAACAAAATACCCGGTATCCCAATTTTTTTTGTAATGAAAGTGATCTTTTCATTTTTCTGCATACGTATAAATTTTTTCAGAATTTTGTGTGATGTTTGAAAATCGCGTTTTTTATATGTTAAAGTAAAAAATCAGAGAAAATTCTGAAAAAACTGCATACGTATGCAGAAAATTAAAAGAATCATTTTTATAACAAAAACGAAATTAGTTTGCCGGATGTATTGTTGAACAATTATTTATTTCAGTGATTTGTTAATAACATTATTTAAATTATTATTGTCCAAAGTGAACTCTTTAGCACCTTCCATATCCTTGATTTTTTTCAGATTTTTATCTTTTCGAGAACTGTTCGTAATTCGCTCTCAAACTCTCTCGAACTTATGCGACGTCAGTCAATGTGCTCAGACTACCTTCATACACTGAAATCAATCCCGCACCGGCAAAATTATTGTTGCTGAAAATTAGCAATTAATTATCGTTTAACTTATGCAATTAACATGTATTTAACTTTCAACTTGTTTATCTTAATTCCTTGCATTTTTTGAGTAGTAAAGGTCTTGTTGCACTTTTTTGTAGGGGCAAGATTTTAATAGTTATCCTCGTGGAAGCTGTGTCGCCACCGATTCCGATGTGTTTATTTTTAATAGGTTTTAGAAAAAAATACTGAAGGACTTTTTGCTCTCTAAACTATGCAACGAATGCAGTGAAAGTACTTTTTTTATTTTTTTATTTATCTAGTAACATCTATTATTTTTTTTATTCTTATTTTAAAGATTTTTATTTCCGAAAAATTGTTGCTGACTGCAAAACTTTTGCAGCATTAACAAAATTTTGGTAGCACTGATAGAATCGCAAAAAAAGCGTTCTTAACTCGTAAACCTAAAAAAAAGGTTTATTACGCGAACAGATGAGAAGGTACAGCTGGCACTATTTTTTTTAAATGACTGCAAAAAATGACTGTTTTTTTCAGGATCATTGGAAGAATGAAAAATAAAAATAGTCATTACTAGATAATAAAAAATGAAAAATGAGCTTCAGAGAATTAATAATTATGCGAATGAATAATTAGAAATAATGCGAAAATTAGAAAAATGATTTCCAACTGTTCAGGATCATTGAACAAAAAAAAAATAGTCTCCACTAGATAATTAAAAATGAAAAGATCTGCCTTCAAGATTAATTCATTTAACGCTGAGTTAGAAAGTTAGGGCTGTCGTTACTATAAAATTTGCTAGTGCATAATTCTTCAGGGTTATTATTAGCTGAAACTGTTGCTTCTATCGAAGAATGCAAAAAGATTTTTTCTCAAAACCATGCAGGAAATGCAGTAAAATAAATGGCCACTGATAAAATGATTATTGTTGAAAATAGGCAACAACATTTATTATTTAACTAAACTTATTAAAAAGTAATTAAGTTAAAAATCGTTTATCTTAATTACTTGCATTTTTTATATTAAAAAAGGTTTTTTCAATTTGTCTTATGAGCAAGATTTTTCGAGAAATCCCCGTGCGAGTTGTGTGGCCAACCCTCGCGTCATTTTTATTATGGAAGACTTTTAACTAGACGGAAATGCCATAGGACCTTTTATTATAGTAACGATGCAAGAAATAAGTAAAGATAATCCCAAGTTGTTAATTATTAAAAACGCTTATTATTAATTATTAACTAATATTGTAATAATCTTAATCAAACTCAAAGCAGGTGATATTACCACCATACGGGTAATTTATAATGTTGCTATGATTGCCCTTTGCCACATTGGTACATCACTATTGATAAGACATCAGAAATGAACAAAACTAATTTTTAGCATTCATGTGTTCGGGCTTCGTGAATTCGTAGTCGGTCGGGCCTGCCGATCCCCTCTCTTCGAAGCCACTCCTTCCATGCCACCGTTTGCCGAGCCCGGAAGCCGAACGGGCAAGCGACGCGGCTGAGAACCGTCGCTTTGACGCGCACGCGCCTGTCGGGGGTCTAGTTTCACCTGAACCTCACTGTATAATGCGATTCGAGATGAAATGTTGAAATTCTGTATGTTCTGATCGGTGTAAATAAAGGCACATCCTAAGGCATTTTCTTTCAAATAGTCTTAACTGTTCTATCATCGATTGGCTGGTGTTCCACCAGACTGGCGCCGCGTATGTAATTATAGGTCGCATTAATAACATATATAATATTATTTTGGTCTTACTTGATAGATTTTTATTATAAAAAATAAAGCTATTTGCTTGTAGTGCTTTTCTCGCTTTAAGAAGTTGTTTGCTTATATGAGTGTTCCCTCGGAGGAGATTATCGATATGAACCCCGAGATATTTAACCATTTTTTTATGTGGGATCGGAGTTTTTAAGTTCGAAGTTGGAGAAGTGACTGCAATTGAAAATTCTTTGTGACCTGCTTTGTTTTTTGAATTGATATCATTTAGTGGTTTTCTGAATAGAATTGTCTCTGATTTTAGTGGATTTATTCGTAAGTTCCACGATATATAGTATTGGTTAATCAGTTCAACTTTCTCTTCAAGTTCAGGTCGAATTTTTGATACCCTATTATTTGCTGTATAAATAATAATATCGTCGACGAACGTAATCGCATTAGTATTACTAATTGGGCTATTTCTATTATTTAAGGTTAGTATATCACAGGTAAATATATTAAATTGTATGGGCGAGTTCACTGTCCCCTGCTGCAACCCCTCCTGGATTTGAAACGTCTCAGAAGATACCAGAGCTCCATCCCAAGTTACAAATGCTTTTTGCGAGATCATATCCCAAATTGTGTACATTAACCAATCTGGAAATTTCTTTTCTTTAAGTTTAAATAGCAGACCATTCAGCCAAACGGAATCGAAGGCTTTCTCTAGGTCAAGCAATGTAGCTCCCACTAGGTAACTCTTTCCTACTTTGTTGTTTAAGTCTGATAATAGTTTATGTATCGCGTGAGTTGTCGAATGTTTGTGTTTAAATCCAAACTGTGTGTCAGGTATCACATTATTGAGATTACAATAAGTCGTTATTTTCGAGTTGATGATAGACTCGTAGACTTTACTAATGCAGGGTGTTAAGCTGATCGGTCTGTAACTGGAAGGTTCATTTGGATTTTTGTCTTTTTTCAAAATTGGTAGTACCTTGGCTTTTTTCCAAATGTTTGGGAAGTAATTTTTGTTTAAAGCGTTATTAAAAAGAATTGTAAGTGCTTTGATTATATTATCGGGGAGATGTTTCAGCACAATTGCAGGTATTTTATCAAGTCCCGACGATGTTTTGTTTGGTAACAATTGTAGAATTTTTTTTGTAGCGGCGATATTAGTTGTAACACGGCGCATGCTCCGTGTGCGGCAGGTCAGCTGGAGGCCACCACTCCCGCGGCGTAGGGTAAATATATGTTTTTTTTTTAAAGTTATTATTGTTATTTTTATATCGAGTGCGTTATTATAATTTATGTTTTTTTTTCTCTCTAGTATTGCGTGTGATTCGTCTAGTTTTTCCCTGCCCCGAATGGATGGATAAGTGTGTATATGAATGTGATTGTATAGAGTTTGAATGTGGCGCCGGCCGGGAGAAGACGCCGGAGCTGCAGGGCCGTCGCTGCCGGGGCTGAGGTCCGCGGTTAGAGCGCAGGCAGAGGGGACGCGCAGCACTAGCGCGTCCCTGGTCTCCTCGCCGCCAATCACCGCCTCAGAAATTCGCCACTTGAATCTTGCCGCCTGCTGCGCTCGACCCGCCGGCCAATCCCCAGGCGCGCGGTCTCCCATTCGCCGCGCCATCTTGCTCATGGGAGCCGCGGCCAATCAGCGACGACTCCGAGCATCAAGGAAGAAGACGCCGGCCGGCCCGCCACTTCAGCTGAGCTACCGCAACCGAGCGACGCCATTTTTGCTTCACGATATTTATCTGCACGTTTTAAGAGTTTTTGGAGTGAATTGTGAGTGGAGGAGTAATTTTCGAGACTACAAAACGTAAGTATTCGAGTACTACTATTTTTCCCTTGCCCCTAACCACCCCGACAGCCCGTGCTTTGCGAAGAATTAGTGATTAAGTGCCGTAGTGTATCCGCCGCCGCGTGTGTCATCTCGACAGGTGCCGTTGCCACCTGTTGCGTGTGCCAGTGAGTGGTGGTTTTTGGTGATTGGATGGTGCCCTGCGACCCCCGAAATCGCCCCCATAATTTGGCCAACCCCTTTTCGATCCTTTTTCTAGTGTTTTCCGACCCGTAACCTACCGAGGTAATATATAAGAAGCCGTTGAGTTCGGGAATCCACCCCCTGACCCCTCTGGTCTCCCCTCTACCCGCTGAGCGTTGACAGATCTCCCGCAATTTTCCGTTACCCGCCATTTAGCTAGCCGTTTCGAGTGTTATCATTTTTACTGTGTTTTCTCGCGATTAACTTAGGAGTTTACTGCGTCGTTTGACCGGTAAACCGAACGTAGCTACACGATACGTAGCTGGCGCCCATTCTCTTTTTCCCGTGAATTTAATTATTGCCACTTTCTTTTGTTTTTTTTCTTAAATTTAATTTTTGTCAGTTCCTCTTCCCCTTAAATTTAATTATTGCCACTTCCCCCCCCCCCCCCGGAAATTAATTACTACCATTTTTCCCGTAAATTCAGTTATTTCTATTTCTTTTTTTTCTTTCCCCCGTTAATTTAATTATTCTCACTCCCCCCTCCCCCCGCCGTTGGCGAACATCCCACCCTTCCCCCTTGTCCTGATATTTATTATTATTATTTCGGTTATTTGGCGTTATTTTATCGCGTTTTTCTTTTGTTGTTTTTCTGGAGATTTTTCTCTTTGCTGTTCATTAACGACGTTCGTTATTTTTCTGGTAATTATTTTATTATCATTACTGCTTTCTCACTGACCCCTTCCCCCTCCTAATAAAAGGGAAGCCGGTTATATAGTAAAAGAGCTCAAATGATTGTTCAACTGGACTGGCTTCGAAGCAAGGTTATCTAATGTGAAATTTGTTATTGTTATTTCGTTAGCTCTAGATCGCGCAAAGTCATTTTTAATATTCTCAGCAATAGCGTCGACTGTCGTTCTTAATTGGGTACCCTCATTCAGATATCTGGCTGAGTTTATAGATTCATAGTAAGCGCCTATCAGATTAAGTTTATCTATCGGAGAATTGAAGGTGTAATTATCATTTTTCATTGGGATGTCACCTAGAACACAAGAGCTTCGTTGTAGGAGCACTTAATTGTTTTGATTAATATGAATGTCTTCAATTTATATTTGCTGTTTTGATCTGAATAATCGATTGATTTTTGGGAAAAAGGAGTCTGCCTTTCGAAAGTCTATTTGCGTTACTTGATCCGTCCAATATTTATCTGACGCTGATTGAAATTCTCGGTGAATGTTAATTCTAATCGATTTTAGTATTTGTTTCGCGTCTTTTGTAATTTATAACTTAGCTAATGGGTCTCTAGCATGGACAGAATGTAGGAGCGATACCATAGATGATCTAAATTTCTGAAGTTTAGTTATTTTTTTGTTAATGTATTTAAAAGTGCTATTTTGCACTTTGAATATAGGTATTGTGTTCATAATTGTAGCCACAATCATTTCGTTTACCAATAGAAATTTGTTATTTATTTCTTCTATGGTTAAGTTACGGTCCTCTGGGATATGGAGGTTAAATTCGTTCTTGAGTATTTTAGTAAATTTATTCCAATCCGTTGCTTTGTAGTTGTAGCGAGGGGTTGCAGCATTGAGATCATAGGTTGGAGTACAATCTTCGGTTGTTTGTACCGTGAGGGAAATCGCTTCGTGGTCGCTGTCGTATGGTAAGGTTCTTAGTCTATCATTAATGCTATCGGTTACTTTCAGTCTCGCGTCAAGGAGGCAGATGTCTAAGTAAGAGTGCGCAGGTTTATACGTTGGCTGTGACGGTGTAATTATTTAAAGATTGTGTTTAATATCCTTATTGCTTTCCCAGTGTGCTAGGTATCTGCCTCTTTGATTATTAACCCTATCACTCCAGGCTTTCCGTCTCGCATTAAAATCTCCAGCAATAATGTAGAAAGAACTATCTTGGTGTAAATTAAGTTTATCAAATAAATTGTCCAATTCATTAATAAATAAGATTTTATTGTCATTTCTAGCATAGACGCTAATTATAAAAAGTTTTTCGGAGCCAGTAGTTGTTAATTTAATTATTTGGTATTCTAATATGCTATTATCTGAAGAGGATGGGTAGTTTAATATGTCAAATTGGATTTCTTTTCTTATTAATATAGCCATACCCCCTCCTTGTGTTGAGTTAGGTCTGTCTTTTCTTACAAAGTGGTAATCTTTGAAAGCTAATTTGTGTTTTGGATTTAATTTAGTTTCTGACAATAAAATGATATGGTGATTGTGTTTGTGAGCAAATTCAGTAAGTTCTAATCTGCGGTAGTTCGCTACACCCCATCCTTGTGTTGAGTTAGGTCTGTCTTTTCTTACAAAGTGGTAATCTTTGAAAGCTAATTTGTGTTTTGGATTAAATTTAGTTTCTGACAATAAAATGATATGGTGATTGTGTTTGTGAGCAAATTCAGTAAGTTCTAATTTGCGGTAGTTCGCTACAATAGAGTTGACGTTTATTGCTGCTATTTTAAGCTGGGTGAGGCTTATTGGTAAATTAGCCATTATAAGTGTTTTCAATCATTGATAGGATAAATTCAATTTTTTTAGAGTTATCATCTACCTTATGCGCAATTCCGCGGATTTGTTCGGCAATCATCGATGCAAGTTCCGTCTTTAAATAATTTACCTAATTTGGCTGTTGTTCTGGTGACTGGGCTGAATGATTCTGTGTTTGATTGTAGCATGACTCTTGGAGGTTTGTTATAGGTGCTGGTCTTCTTGTTGTCAGTTGATTCAATGGCTGCGTAGCTTTTGTCGATTGAGCCCTGTATATTCTTTCCATGTTGTTCTGTGTCGAAAGTTGTCTCTGGTGTTTATGGTCTTTTTTGTTGCTCAAGGCGAGTTTGATGTATGGACATCCACGATAAGACGCTGGATGACCAAAGTTATTACAGTTTGTGCACTTTAGGTTTTCTTTACCCTCTGATAGTTTGATTTTGCAATTGCCTGGGCCATGAGGTTCAGCACGTTTAACGCTGCGAAAATCCAGCTTGCAATCCGAACTTGAATGGCCTACTCTTTGGCATTTTGTGCACTGATATATGGTCGGTTTCCTCAGCAGTTCCCACTTGACCTTTTGGTAGCATAGAGATGATATTTTTAGCAATTCTGCTGTTGGACTGTTGCATGAAATTTGTATCAGATGATGGAAACTCGATGGGTTGTTTTTATTTAGCACAAATTTCGAGAGTCCAAGTATTTCTGCATCAGGAAGCTTCAGCTCGGCAATTTCTTTTTTTATATCATGAGGTGAGAAGCCACGTATTCCTTTTATAATGTAGGATTTCGGCTTGGTTTCCTTCGGGGTGAACGTGTAAAATTTCATTTTCTGTTCACTTATGGCTTTCGTGATGTTTTCGTATTGGATGGTCGATTTCATGTACAACGTATGATTCTTCAGTCCATCCTCGTCGACGAGTTCTTTCATTGTTACTTCATTTTTTGTAACATTGAGCGTTGTGAGTAGTGTGATGATCGCCGTCATGTCGGAGTTTATGATGTAGATAGGAGGAGGCCTGTCATTCTTTTTTTTAAGTTTTGTTTGCTCCCCGAGTTCGCAACTAGTTCCGTTGATTACCTGATCTTCGGAATACTCCATGCCGCTTTCAATATCCTCGTCTTCGCTGGTCAGCGGAGAGAATTTGTTGCAGTCTTCAGGATGAGCATTTTTCGGTATACTGTTGCGCTTTTTATAAGGGTTTTTCGGCAGTTCCCACAATTTCTCTTGAGTTGCATCGGCGTCCTCGATAGAAGGGGTGGCAGTCGTCTCGATCATGCCATCTTGTTTGCGCTTGCGCACTGCGCCGAGGTTCGGCGTCATTTTCGCAGAATGAGTTATTTTCGATGTTTTACCAAATTCTTTCATCGTTTGCTTGAAAGCTCGGTCTAATTGTATGGAGTTCATAATTGTTTTCGGATGGTCATTCGATCGTGGTGCGGCGCGACTAGGGAGGGGCGGCCACGATGAGCTTGTCGACGCGATTAGGCTGTCGCTGTTTATTTTCGCGGCCATCTTGACCAGTCGAGTACTCTGCCTACTCGGCTACTCAGTTCGTTGGAGTATGATCAACACACGTTCCTCATAAGCTACCATACGTTTCGGCTGATAACTTATATGGAACATGAGTTTAACATATTAACGAACTGAGTAGCCGAGCAGGCAGAGCACTCGGCTAGTAATCCGAAGGTTGCAGGTTCGAGATCTACAGACGTGATTAATGTTTTTTTCTCCAAATACGATATTTCAGGAGCACGCACATATTTTCTTGTTCCGTGCATTTATTAATTTAATAATATTTAATTAATACTTAAAAATAAAAAAAGATCGGTCGTTTTGCAGTCGTTTTTCGGTCGTTAAACGTAAAACGACTGATCAAGCATGAAATAAGGTCGGTCGTTTTGCAGTCGTTTTTTCGTCAACTAGCCGGAAAACGACCGATCGAGTATGAAATAATATCGGTCGTTTTGCAGTGATTTGCCGTAACATTTTTGCACAAAACGACGTCAGTCGTTTTTTTGGTGAACTAGGGGTTAATTGCGGTTAAAATTGCGGTGACACGACTTGCTAGGGGATACATTCAAAATAAATGAAACATGTATTTTTGTTATATTATCGTCCGGAAAGATCTATATGGGAGAATGGGGGAATCACAGTCACTAAGGACCCCAGATAGAAATGTTACGGCAGATTGACGAGACGATGGCGGCATAAAACGACATGCGTGACGACAAAAATGTACCATGTACTACAGCATTAAGCTGCATTATTAACGGCACGGCGTCCTGATGCCGGTAATGTGCCTGCAAAGTTCCGACACGCGTTGCCGGTGCACAGCGTGTCGGAATTTTGCAGGCAAGGTTGCGGTATTCGTGCCGTTAAGCACGCCGTGTCGTTAATACTGCAGCTTAATGCTGCAGTACATGGCGCATTTTTGCCGACACTCCGTGCGGCACGTGTTTCTATCTGGGACTATTTTCTATTTTCTGTAAATAAAACGTCTGTTCTGCCAAAAAGGAATGGTTGTTGGATACTTCATCAACTGTTACTTAAAAGTATGAAAGTCGCGAAACCAATTAAATAATTGGGTTTTTCATAAATTATAAAAGCCCGTGCATTGATCGCCATTGTCTGACAATTCGGGTAATTACGGTCGCCTTTTTTATACGACTTTCAAATGTATAACGAAACATAAGATGAATTGCAAAAAAAACAGCACAACTTTATACCATCAGCGAGGCATCTGTAATTGCAGGTACAAATTGGAATCTATGATTTGTAGAAAAATTGAAATTCTAGTCTCATGCCAACACCGAAATCTCCATCAAATTGAACCTATTTTCTATGTATTGTAACCAAGAAAATACTTTCTCCGGCACCTTCGTCCGCTTTTCCTCAGCTGCCTTCCATGGACGCCAGCCGCCAAAAGACGACCCTAAATAAAACAATAATAACGCTGATTTGACTTGGCCACTAGAGGATTCGGCAGCAAGATAAACGGGACGGCTAATAATCGACCAGCTCAACTCTCAACGGTAGAGGGGCGGGGCCGACACCCCAAACAAAATCAACTCAGTTCTAACAGGAAAAATTAATTAACAATTAATTAATAAATAGTAGCAGGTTTTTACAAATAATTTTCAACTATTGTGGCCAGAAAATTTACAAGAATTTAATATGAATACACGGAAATAAATGTTTGGTTGTGGCAACTATGTTTTCGATTTGCTGTACACAATGTCTAAAAAATTAGTTGCCTCAACCATATCGAATAGTAACCTCAATTATTCACGATTAGTTGTCGTGAGATTAGTTAGGTTAACTAATCCAATCGTTGGGACTATCACTCGAATAGTTGGGACTACCATTCCAATCGTCGGTATTATCATTCGAATCGTCGGTATTACTATTCGAATCTTTGGTATTACCATTTGAGTTGTAAGATAAATAGAATAATCGATTGGTTGTGTCAACTTATTTCTTAGTTATGGCAACTAATTTTTTTTTTCGTGTAATTATAGTGGAATATAAACGAAAGATTTAAAAGTGAACTTTAATATGATCAATTTTAACAACGGGAAAATTTGTTTAAATAAAAACAATGAGAAAATTTAGTAGCGCAATACTTTACGACAACTAATAACGAAATTTTTCGATCCCGAAAACTTCAATACATTTTCCTAATAATGATACTGGACGCCATATTATGAAACAGAGAAATTATACAAGAGAATCAGTATCGTGTTGCTCGAGCAATAGATACTCATAACTCTAGACACAAGATAACAAAAAAAAATTGGAATACTATCGAGAATAATTAATTTCTAAATCGCGATCTTTCAGACTTCGGCTGATTATTCTTCACTACAATTGTTTCATTCAGCGCGGAAACAATCTTTCGATACAATAGCTCGATTAAGCGATTAGCAACTTATTACTTAACAGAAATTAATACGAAATTAAACTACCGCAACCAATTAAACTAAACAATGAAAGCTCAATAAATTCCTTTAAGAGGTTATCCGACAGAAAATATAATAAATTATAACGGCAAAAATTAACGTGACACTTAAAAATCCGACCAAAATAATTTTAAATGAAAGTTTCAAAAGAACTAATAAGTTAGCTAAATTGCTTGGCAACGAAATGCGGGTGCACGACAATAATTCAAGAACTAAATCCATTAGATGAATCAGCAAAATCTGAATTTCAAAATAATTTAACAAATGGAAATTACTAAATTACGAGATTAACTTATACTAAACTTTTTGCGATAGCTTTTCTCTCTTCCAGGGGAAAAAAATTACACATACTAAATACTGAATTGAACTGACTGATTTCTGACAAGATTTGGCTTAGGATAGTAATACTAAATACAGAAAGATACCCGTGGGATTATTTCCGAAACAACAGCTCAAACCCTGCCAATTACTGACTGACTACCTGATGAAATTTTACTCACATAAGATTGACGCCCTTTACTAAAAATCCGGGCTAAGGTTACTGACGTCCCTCACAAATTTTCTGCGTCCAAGATGTTACCGACAAACTCTGGGCACGTCCACCGACGATCACTGTTCGGCACGAAAAGCTACTGAGGTGTTGGCGATCGCTCCCAATTTCGCGAATCGCCCCACTTAGCGAAATTTCTCCCATCATTAGCTGTCACGTGAGAATCATACGCCCTACTATTTTTATTCCTCGCTGCTCCTCGTTACGCTGTCCCTCATCATAATAATAAAATCGAGTTCTTCACACACGACAGCGAGAAAAATGCGCGATAATGATTCGGTCTAATATCGAGACCCATGAACTCGGCTAGTTCAGTTGCATTTTAATTTTCTAAAGGAGGCCCCGCCTCAGCGTGCGGTGCGGTAATTACCGTCGACCGGCCAACGCTGCTCTCCTGCTCCATCCGTGGGCATCCTAGATAGAGAGGTGCCACATTTCGGTAGTGCAACGCCGAGGAATCGATGTTGTGCCGTGGCACTGTAGCGTTCCTTGGACCCCGTTGTCCGATGTTGGTTGTGTGACGAGCGCACGCTCGGCACGCATCTGCCACCTATGACGCAATGTAAGAATTATATTCAAATCACCATGAGCAACCCGTTACTCAATGACACATGCCTTAAGATTAATTGTAGATTAATTAATTAATAAGTAATAATAAGAACATTGTAATTATTGAGTTATTTGTACATAATTTCGTATATGTTTTGTAACGCGGCATTTCGCGTTACCGCAAGTGTCGCTGCAGCTTCCTCCTTGTTGCATCCTTTATTGTCCGAAGCCGCCTCCAACCAGCAAGCCACTCGCGAGCTAGCCGGCTCGAGCCGACCAGAGCCTCTATTATAATTACGAAAAAGACTCACCCTTTCCTTATTTTGAGCATTACATATCGCGAGCCAACTACTTACCGACGACCCATCGCCGGCGAAGAGACATCACCGTGGGCCGAGGTTCGACAGCGGGGCGGCGGCGGGCCGCCCGCCTAATGTTCACACGGAGAGACGAGACCTGCCATCTCTCGTCAGCCGAAGGGAGGCTACCCCCTCCGCCTCAGACCCCTCACCGGCCCTACAAGCGGCGCAGCGCGATCGGCACGCGCCGAGGATCGGGACTTGTTGGCTGGACGCGGACGATAGCGCACTGAATCGGCGTAATAGTTGAAGTATTCGGAAATAAAGCGAAATAGTGTAAAAAGTAGTTTTGGTCAGATCCTTGGAGAAAGCATAGTCGGTTGGACCCTAATTTGGATTATATAATAACTCGAGTGGGGTCAGTGCAGTTATTATTGGTTTGATAATTGTTGAGGTGCTGTGTCGCCCTCACTGGTCGTGATTATTCTGTTTATTGAAAACCTTAGTGAGGTGAGACGCTTCACGTCTCACCCCGTTATACGTGGTCACAGAGTCGGCTCGGTCCGGCTACGATTATCGTAGGCTATTGTCGGTGTCATTAATTAATTGTGCATCCCCGATCTTTTCGGTTATTGTACTTCATTTACATTATATAAAATCAGTGGTACCGTCGAGTACATTTTCCCCTTCTGGGAATTATTATTGGTGTCAGTTATTTTTATTAAATCAAGTGTGTTACATATCGAAATTAGTGGTGTCAAGTTTATTCGCGGTTATTCGCGAGACTCTCCTATCCCCCCCCCCCGCGGCTCGCTCTACCGATAGGCAGTCGGATATTTCGCAGTTCAAGTGTTTCCTCTTGGCCCTTCAGGCACTAATAGAAGGGCCTGGCGCCTTCTAAATAAATAGTATTTTCAGGGTGTCGAATTTGTCGAACGATTCTCCGTGATAACTTTCCCGAGTTATCGCGGATAAAGAATCGTGTCACAGTTTATATATGATTAATTTTGCGTTGTTCTCTCTCGGGTTTTTACCCTGGTTTCCCCGAGGGCTCGGGCGAATGCCAAGAAGAATAATAATCTGAAGAGTGCCAGGGAAAAGAACAGTCTCTCTTCAGAAGGCGTATAAGTAAAGAATTTTTATGTTAACAGTATTAGCATATGGATTTAGAGTGTTTCTGCTGCACACGTGTAGTCATTGTAAAATGGAAAATGTGAGTGTTTGCAAAACGACGTGACTCAAGAACTAAAAGCAGGATTAAGAATCGTGTTTTTCTCAAACACGACTTTCACTGAAATTGTACATTAGCCAGAACAGCAATAAATCCCTTCGCGTTTTTCTTAAAGAAGTCTTGTAGTTGCAGAACTCGGTACTTGAACGACCACACGCTGATTGAAGCTGGTCGCCAAATGTTTTACAACCACCGGAGGCCCGTAGCGAGTCGCGAAAGCCCTTCTGTTTTGTGTCACACACGACGCCGGCTATCTCAGGCCCTTCGGTCTTCCCACGCTGGACCCATGCAACCCTCAGTCGCTTGGGCCGCCGCATACTTTCTACCCCCGCTACCAACCCCTACTTCTTGACTTTTGACCAATCGCAAAAACATTTCATCTTGAAGGGAGAAAATGAAACTCCAAAGAGTCACGGCGTCAAGCAAGCAGTCTCATGACAACGTTCGCGCTTTTAACATCGCTCCGGAATTTAGTACTACGTGTCGCGCATCGAAGTGCGGTAGAGTTCTTACAAAAGTGTTTATAAATTCTGTGTTTTAAATAATATCTGTGTATTAAATTAAATAAAAGTTGACGTGCTGAAATATGCGGTACAATATGAAATTTAGTGTATTTTTGTAAAAGTGTTTAGTAATATCGAAGTAGTTATTAAAACTAAAAGTGTTTAAATTAAATTGTGTTTTATTTGAGTGATTGAGTAGTTTAAATTCATAATTATTTTCCCGCTCCTCAGACACGAATTTCTATTCGCTAGGCAGCAAAAGTAAACGGACCAACCAGAGTCTGTTCAACTCATACTAAAAACGAGTGGTATTGGCTCGTAACAAAATTGGCGCAGTCGGTAGGACAATTAAAATGCTGCACCTGAGATTTGGGAATTAAAAATTATAAATAACAAAAAGTGAAATTGTGGATTTAGTGAAAAATAATTAAATGCATAATAAACCAATAAATAAATTCTGTGTTGTGTGGACAATAGGAAGATTGACAAATTATACTGTCAAAAAGACTTTATACACATGATTCATTTCCTATCTTTTGAGGGCATTACTCTCATCGGAGCTCGTTTGGGTGAATTGAGTAGCTTAATCGAACCGATTGAGATTTTGCAACGAAAAAGAAGGATGAATTGAAGACCCTCGCTTGCTTGACCTGTTCAGCGAGGTGGTACCAGCCAACCAGCTCACAGGGTGGGCCCATCGAGGGATTTTACAGGAGGATCTCACGGATCACCACGGCACGCGGACGACTTCAGCGGACTTCGCAGAACATCAGACCGTTGGAATTCACTGCATCAAGGGACATTGCACTGTATAGGATTAGTGTTTGTGAATTGAAAAGAAAAGGACTGTTTAGAGACTCTTTCTTTCAGGTTTTGGTTTTAAGTCATCGGAAGCAGATTCGGTAAGCCAGAAAATTTTCATATTATAATTCGAGATGCCATCCCGGAAAAGGTCGAGTTTGACCAGGCGCTCAAGTAGGCTTCAAGGCAGCGGATCTAGCCCAACGACGACCGTAAATAGTGTTGATTTGCCTGCAATTGCTAATTCTGCTCCAGTTACAAATAATGAAATTGATAATATGTCGTCGACTGTATCGATCGAGGGTGCCGAACCGATTCCTAGTGTGCCGAGATCTCAGTCATCAAATTCAATGTCCGGTTTTAGAATTGCCGCTTCATTAATTCCCAACTTCGACGGGGAAAATCTACCCGTAGACACTTTTATTGAATATTGTAGAGCCGCTGCAACCGCGATTGAACCGCATGAGAAGAAATTTTTTGTAATCTTGATTCGTACTAAATTAACTAAAAAGGCTTTAGTGCACTCAGGGAAAACAGTTCGAGACCCTCGATGATTTATTAGAAACCTTAGAAAGGGGATTATCGCGGAAAAAGGACAAAAGTCAGTTGTTGCAGCAACTCACTAATGTATCGCGTAGAAATAAGGAACCGATCGCGGACTACGCGCAATGCGTATCAAGCGTGTTGTTTGATTTAATTCGCAGTGCCGAAGGAAAAAAATCAGAGGAGGTCAGAAACGCCGTGGTTGCGGAGACAAAAGAAATGGCCACCCGGGATTTCATTCGCGGATTAGATAAACATACATTGTCGTTTATGAAAACTGAACCCACAGATTTTGATGAGGCCGTTGATTTAGCTATTTCTGCTGATATGGAAGCACGCTGTTGGGCGGAAATCCACGAGAAATCGCTCAATAATTCTTCCTCTGATTTTTTTCAATTCCTCGCCTCTAGTGGTTGGAAAGGCTGTTTCAAAGAGACAGGTTGCTCATATGCACGCGGAACCTCCCCAAATCAATTCACATCGCGATGGAATGTCAAATATGCGTTGCTTCGGTTGCAACGGTTTGGGTCACAAAAAAAAAATTGAATGCCCAAATCGTAACCAACAATATAAAAAACGAAAAATTCCCCAGGACACAAAATGCGGTTATTGCTATCGGGATGGACACGATGAATTGGTTTGTTATTTAAAGAAAAGGCATCTCAAGGAGAGAGAAGTAGCCGCCGCGAAGGGTGCACGTAAAACTTCTTTAAACTCCCAAATGAATCGTCGGGGGGGCGTTACGACGGTTCAAGTCTTCGGAAAACGTTCCGGCAACGATACGTCCTCTGTATCCGGGGAGAAAACGAACTCTCAATCGCAATAGTCAGGTTAGAAAATTATAAATTTAACAGGGGCACAGCCGAGCTCATGATTGATACCGGATCAGATTTAAATCTCCTTAAAGAAAATGCACTACATCCCAGCGTTCAGTTAGACCGAAATGAAATTTATCACATCACGGGGATAGGTGACGGTATTTTTAAGACTTACGGAGAATTCAAAATTCGCATCGGGGGTATAGAAACATATTTTCAAATTGTATCAAAGTCCTTTCCCATAAAGACCCTGGGTATTATTGGAATGCAATTTATGAAAAAACATCGTGCAAAATTAGATCTCGGAACCGACGAACTCCTCCTAAACACCGAAAATATTCCATTCGTAAAATATCACACTATTCACCTGCCCGCGCACACAAAAAAATTAATTGCGTCACCGGTCGCAAATTGTAACATAACGGAAGGTTACTTGCGTAAGAAAACGGTTACATAGAAGTATACGCTATTAATACGCTCACACACTCGATTAATGTAACGTTAGCACCGGTCGAGCTCGAAGAATGTTATGTGGTCCCGTCGCGCACTCGCGTTAACCCTGCTCCTCATTCATGCGTTGAAGGCGAGAAAATCGAAGTAGAACGAGTGACAAAATTATTAAAGACCCTGAGCCTCGATCATTTAACTGATGAAGAAAAGGGAAATATTCTCCCAATTATAGGAGAGTACTCGCCTCAATTTCACCTACCTAACGACCCATTAGGAGCAACAACTGTACTCTCTCATAAAATCGTGACTAGTGACGAACAACCTATTAACACAAAACAATATCGCTACCCGCCGTTTCAAAGAGATGAGATCCGTCGTCAAGTAGATGAATTGCTCGCGAAAGGAATTGTTCAGCCGTCCGACTCCCCTTATAATTCACCCCTTTGGATTGTGCCCAAGAAGGCCGATTCAATGGAAAATAAAAGATGGAGAATGGTCATTGATTACCGCGCGTTAAATGAAAAAACTGTGGGTGATGCATATCCCTTGCCGAACATAACGGATATTTTAGATCAGCTCGGTGGCGCTAAGTATTTCTCAATTTTGGACCTTGTTTCGGGTTTCCATCAGATCCCGATGGACGCTGACTCACGTGCGAAAGCCGCTTTTTCAACGCCTTTTGCCCATCTCGAATTTAATAGGATGCCCTTCGGGTTAAGAAATGCCCCTGCTACGTTCCAACGGCTAATGGATAAGGTCCTCTCAGGCCTTCAGCGAATCGAATTATTCGTCTACATGGATGATATTGTTATCTACGCCAACAGTCTTGAAGAACACGCGAAAAAGTTAAAAAAAGTTATTAGCTCGACTAAAGGCCGCGGGTTTAGCGCTTCAGCCCGAAAAATGTCAATTTCTTCGCAAAGAAAATACATATCTCGGACATATAATTACCGAGGAAGGAGTAAAACCGGATCCAAAGAAAATCGAAGCCGTGAAGAAGTTCCCGGTTCCGCGAACAAAGAAAAACGTTAGGCAGTTCCTGGGCTTGATAGGATACTACCGTCGATTTATCCCAGATTTCGCAAAGATGGCTAAGCCTCTAACGGTAGTTTTGAAGAAAAACTCGCGTTTCGATTGGACACAAACTGCACAAGAAGCCTTCGAGATAATGCGCGATAAACCTTGTACAGAACAGCTGCTCCAATACCCAGACTTTGAGAAACCTTTTGTAGTCACGACGGACGTATCAGATTACGCGTTAGGAGCCGTATTAAGTCAGGGTGAGATCGGAAAGGATTTACCAATCGGTTACGCGTCGCGAACTCTAAATGGAGCCGAAGTTAATTACACTACTTCAGAAAAGGAGTTGCTCGCGATAGTTTTCGCGGTAAACCACTTCTGACCCTACTTCTACGGATATCGGTTCACTCTGGTAACGGATCTTAGGCCCCTTATCTGGTTGAATAGTTTAAAGGACCCGGTATCCAGTCTAGCGAGATGGCGAATTAAGCTGAGCGAATATGATTACGAAATCCTGTATAAGAAAGGTATTGCAAATTCTAACGCTGATGCACTATCACGCAATCCTCTAAACCTCCACGAGATCTCACCGACACACGAAAACAATGACGGAATAATCAAAACAACTGGGCAGGCCAAACAGGTACTGAACATCGACGTTCAATTACCTGATTCGTCGTCCCAAGACAGTGACGAAGAAATTGTCATAGACATGAGCAAGGAGGATCGCGATGATGGCTGCTGGACAAATTTCGACGAGCAGGTAGCCGAACTAGTGGGTACTGCATTCCTACCTGGGCAACCGAACTTTTTCGATAATTTTATCGACCCCGGCTCGGAGGTGTTCGAGGACACAAGTCGGTTTACACTCCTACCTGGACACAACAGTGAAGAGGCTGAGACTCCATACCCGTTGCCAGAGGAGGCAAACTCAGCCCCATTATCGACACAGCTACTTCGCATTGAAGAGCGTGGAAACGAGGGGCTGGCAATGCATGAGCTCAACGTCATAAATGTCTCCGCTAGAGAAGAAATCCTTGGCGATAATGGCAACATTGCGCCACGGCGGTCAAGCGGCGTCGATACAGATACGGTGTTACGTGCCTCTGTATAGCAACTGAAAGTCGCCATAAGCCCCAAACTTCCGGACAGTACAGAGATTACTAGTTCTTCAGCTGGAGATCCTGTCTACGTCATTGAGAGCTCTTGTATCGTTTACAGTAAAGAAACGCTAACAATGGGAAAAGGCAACATAATAAACTTTATACCTGCTGACTGTATCTTTACGTCTGCCGTAAGTCGCGATTTGAAAGCCGCAGGCCTGATTGACGTCGATACAATAAAATCAGTTGAACACGAAGTGGGCCAAGTAGTGGCTGTTGTTATTAAAAATCGCTATATTTTCAATATAGTTGTGAAAAATACATTTGATGAACGTCCGTATTTATCTAATGTCACATCAGCCATTGAAGCCCTCAAGCAAGCTATGGACCACCTAGATACCTCAAACGCTAGAGTCATGAAAACCGGAAATTGTTTAAATCAGTTGTCTTGGGTTTCACTCGAAAAATTATTCAGACAGACTTTCGCGGATTCCAGTCGTAAAATCATAGTTTGCTCGGGTGAAATAAAGCAGCCACGTGAGGAGGAACGCAAGGGTATAATCCGCGAATATCACGAGTCCGCCGTAGATGGGCACAAAGGTGCGTCAAAGACTTATTGGCGTATACGAGCGGATTATTACTGGGAAGGGATGCGAGACGAAATTCGGAAATTTATCAAGGAATGTAAAAATTGCCAAGAATATAAACTCGTTCGCACAAAGACACGCCTCCCTATGAAAATTACAGATACACCAAGCGAGCCATTCGAAAAGGTCCAGATGGATATAGTAGGTCCGCTACCTGTGACAGAGAGAGGTAATAAATATATTCTGACCTTCCAGGATAACTTCTCAAAATATTGCGACGCGATACCTCTAAAGTCAATCGATTCGGTAACTATAGCTTGCGCTTTATCTGAACAGTTCATCACGCGATTCGGTTGTCCCAGAAATTTGCACACGGACCAGGGGAGCAACTTTATCAGTAAAATCATGCAAACTATCTGCAAGATATTCAAAATAAATAAAATCGAGTCCACTGCGTTCCACCCAGAATCTCTGGGCTCCCTTGAGCGCAGTCATCATTCACTTGTAGAATATTTGAAACAATTCGGTAACGAACAGAACTGGGATACGTGGTTACGATACGCAATATTTAGCTATAATACTTCGACACACGAGTCAACCGGTTTTGCTCCTCACACTCTAATCTTCGGGAAAGAGGCAAACATACCTAGTAGTTTCAGTCGCGGAACACAATACACTACGTATATCGAGCACCTTGACGATTTTCTTCGAAAGTTAACAGATGTCCAATCGAGGGCCATAGAGCGTATGAACGCTGCTAAATGGAAATCGAAACGATATTACGATCAGAAAATTAATAACAAATCTTTTTGTGTCGGGGAACATGTATACCTCCTTAAGGAACCCATCGTAAGCAAGTTTGACCCGCAATACACTGGACCTTACGAAATTACCGAATTAATCGGCGGACGCAATGCAGAAATTCGGGTCGGAAAAGATCGCACAAGAATCGTTCATTTAGATAAATTAAAACACGCGGCAATCCCCGTTATTATCGAAAATGACTAAAAATAATATTAAACTGCTTAAAAAGTCGTTCTCTGGAGAAGCGACTTTTCTTTAAGGAGGAAGGTGTGACGAGCGCACGCTCGGCACGCATCTGCCACCTATGACGCAATGTAAGAATTATATTCAAATCACCATGAGCAGCCCGTTACTCAATGACACATGCCTTAAGATTAATTGTAGATTAATTAATTAATAAGTAATAATAAGAACATTGTAATTATTGAGTTATTTGTACATAATTTCGTATATGTTTATATATGATTAATTTTGCGTTGTTCTCTCTCGGGTTTTTACCCTGGTTTCCCCGAGGGCTCGGGCGAATGCCAAGAACAATAATAATCTGAAGAGTGCCAGGGAAAAGAACAGTCTCTCTTCAGAAGGCGTATAAGTAAAGAATTTTTATGTTAACAGTACTAGCATATGGATTTAGAGTGTTTCTGCTGCACACGTGTAGTCATTGTAAAATGGAAAATGTGAGTGTTTGCAAAACGACGTGACTCAAGAACTAAAAGCAGGATTAAGAATCGTGTTTTTCTCAAACACGACTTTCACTGAAATTGTACATTAGCCAGAACAGCAATAAATCCCTTCGCGTTTTTCTTAAAGAAGTCTTGTAGTTGCAGAACTCGGTACTTGAACGACCACACGCTGATTGAAGCTGGTCGCCAAATGTTTTACAACCACCGGAGGCCCGTAGCGAGTCGCGAAAGCCCTTCTGTTTTGTGTCACACACGACGCCGGCTATCTCAGGCCCTTCGGACTCCCCATGCTGGACCCATGCAACCCTCAGTCGCTTGGGCCGCCGCATACTTTCTACCCCCGCTACCAACCCCTACTTCTTGACTTTTGACCAATCGCAAAAACATTTCATCTTGAAGGGAGAAAATGAAACTCCAAAGAGTCACGGCGTCAAGCAAGCAGTCTCATGACAACGTTCGCGCTTTTAACATCGCTCCGGAATTTATTACTTCGTGTCGCGCATCGAAGTGCGGTAGAGTTCTTACAAAAGTGTTTATAAATTCTGTGTTTTAAATAATATCTGTGTATTAAATTAAATAAAAGTTGACGTGCTGAAATATGCGGTACAATATGAAATTTAGTGTATTTTTGTAAAAGTGTTTAGTAATATCGAAGTAGTTATTAAAACTAAAAGTGTTTAAATTAAATTGTGTTTTATTTGAGTGATTGAGTAGTTTAAATTCATAATTATTTTCCCGCTCCTCAGACACGAATTTCTATTCGCTAGGCAGCAAAAGTAAACGGACCAACCAGAGTCTGTTCAACTCATACTAAAAACGAGTGGTATTGGCTCGTAACAGTTGTCTGCTTGGGCTGTTGCTTCTTGCTGGGTCCAGGGGCTGCTCCGGGTCATTGAATTACTCCCACCAAGTGAAAGGTCGCTCCACATCTCGCGGAGGTCCTTTGCTCTAATTCGGACAGAGCAAACCGCGACAGCTGAGAAGATTTCAACCGTCCGTGTCTCTCTGCCTCAATTTTTGGATCTTCGCCGACGAGGGGAATCTCGTCGGGACATCCAACCTTCAATTGGTATCCCCTCCGCATGAAGGTGAGGCTGATGGCAAACTCCTTGGTTCCTCAACTCCTCAGGGCTAAGTGCTCGTTCCCGGCAGTTGAAACGAACATTTTGACAGCGCACGAAGATGCAGCTTCTTACGAAACTCCCTCCCTTGGTGGTTACGCTCAGCGAAGGGTCCGGTGAGGAGCTGAGATACTCTAAATAATACTCAATAACAATTAATTAATATTACTTAAATCTACTAACGTAGACCCCTGGAGAGAAATTCGACGGCGGACGTCCGATTTTTAGCAAAATAAACAAATTACGTTAAGGGGATGCCGGAGTAGATTTTGATACCGACTTTGGTCGGTAAGTTTCCCGATTAGGACACAGGTGGCGCTCAGTAGTCTGCTTACTTTTGGTAAAAGATACTGAAAGCAAAATGGCCGTACACCATATGTCAACAGACCTTTGCTGTAAGATATAATTGTTTCTGGAAATTCGATCTGCAAAATCAGACCAGACGTCAATTCTGTGATGATTTCTGAATATTTCAAAACCATCAGAATGTCGACTACACAAGCCAAATCTATATATAGTGTATACTGCGTTCGCATTGCAAAGGCTCGGACCTTTTCCAAAAGTAAACAGACTACGTCGGCGCCACTTGTGTCTAATGGGGAAACTTCATCCACGCTCGGCTTGACCTACTCTGATCGTGATCAAACTGCGTAAACGTAGTTTACAAACTACGTTTACGCAGTTTCTTTTGTGCTATCGCCAATCCAACAGTCTTAAAAAATGCGAAGAACTTCATGGAATCGGCGTCCACGCTCCTTTTTTGAATGCGATGTCTAGAAATGTTTATATAGGACGAAATAGGTGGTGTTGACAGTTCGATCAGCCATATTGGTTTTCGGTAGGTTTACAAAATTACGATTTCCTTTATTTTTCAAGTGTTTTCATTCAAAATTCGAGCGGACGCCGATACGCATATGCGCCTATGTATGTTGAAATTATAATCCTGTGCAATTTGAAGCATATTTGTAATATATTAACAATGTAGTTTGTAAACTAGGAAAACGAACCTTTTTACCGACCAAAGTCGGTAAAAAATCTACTCCAGCATCCCCTTAAAGAAACACAGCGCCAGAAAAACGCCACGTTACGGTATATATTTCTATACATCAATTCGTATTCCATTCTAAGTAATTTCTAAATTATTACTTTGTCGTAAATGATGACAAGGCGTTGTAGGTTTTAACGAGGAGAATGTTCTCCCTCGCTTTCGTTTATTTTTACAAGTGTTTCCGTAATTGAGAAACAAACAATTAAAACATATTAATAAAAGTTAATAAATAATACGGGAAACATAACCTGAGTTTTAGAGACGGCGAGTTCCTGAGGAAAAGGAAAGGGTGACTACTTGAAGTCAGCAGTCACTTATTAGAGGAAAAATTCACTTATGGGCAGTAAATTTGTTAGGAAGGGCAATTTACGTTAAAAGAATATTTTATTTAAGTTATTTTTTTATATCTATATTTATACTCTTTGGAAAAAACACAATTTAAAGGGAAGTCCCGACTTATGGACAGTCAGGTGAATTTTGTAAGAAAAGAAATTACTTAATCAGCAACCTCGAGTTAATATATTTACTTATGAGCAGTAAATAGGACGAAAATTAGGAATTGTACGTAGGCAGCACTATTCCCGGATCCTTACCTCCTGCGGTCGTCTCTACTGGGAGAAAGTCGTCTCTACCGGTCGTCTCTACTGTCGTCTTCCTGGGGCAGGAAGTTTCGGATCAAAAGCTCTGAATCTTCACTGCTTATATGCACGGCCGGGACTCCTTTCTGTTGCGGGAGAAACCGCATCGTCGTGGCCATCTGTCGGCCGAGCGGGAACTACGGAACTTTCGCGAGCTCAGGCGTGGATCGCCAATTCGAGGGGCCCGGGCCGTTAGGGAAATTTTATTTTAGTTTAGGACGGGGTTTTATTTTACAGGAAGAAAAAAAAACTGTAAGCCAGGAGGCAAACAGTTTGACCGCTTGCGGATAATAACTTCAACTGATTACCTATTATAAATGCGACTACCATTGCCCCGCGCTCGTGCTCATCGTTATCGTGACAATCGCGAAGATTTGCTATATTAAATTTCAATATATTTATTTATGGAGCCAACATTTTAACATGGAGAAAAGGAAGCTAAAAAACCGAAAAAGACATGGTTAAATGTGATTTAAACGACTATAATTTTCGTAAAACCCTTATTTTAAATACGGTTTTTCTTAGAAGCAAAAGAGTGTATAATCTCAAACTCATTAGAGTTTAAAATGTATTTTGGTTTAATCGGCACGGAGTATTAAATTAGTTGATCATCATGTACGTGAGCTGACAGAGCAAAAAAAGTTCGATATTGAGACGATATCAAAGTGCCACGACCACCATAAAAGAGAAGTGCAACATGAAACCGCCACACGCGGCCTCCAGAAACTTTAAATCTACCGCCGCGACGACGCCGACATCTACCAGGAACCAAATGGACAAATAAAGCGACCGACATTACCGGCCGTCTTAGGAGGGAGTCCAGGGAGATGCCGTCCAGCACCGGCGCTACACGACAACAAGAGTGGGGAGAGATGACCCCACCAGCGACCAAGATTGCATCAGCCCGGATTTCGGGTATAAAAGGGGCTGCGGAGCAGCCAAAATCACCATTCGTCGGCTCCCTTACGGAGCACACAGTCCTAGCGAAAGCTCTGATGGTCTGCTGCCTTAAATAGATTTCTATTAGTCTCTGACTACGAAACTCTGCTGAAATTCCTAAAGATTTCCATACTCCAGCATCGGGCAACTGCTAGTGGAGACGCTAGCGACCGCTCCTGTCTGGTCACCAATACCTCACCATAAATTAGTTTTCTCCTTATTAAAAATAGAATCATTTCCTTTTCCGAACGCCAGCATCGGGCAACTGCTAGTGGAGACGCTAGCGACCGCTCCTGTCTGGGTTACCTTTTCCTTTAAAAATACTGGTTAACAAACCATTTGGTCCATACCATATTTGATATTTAACTATTGAAATAAACAAAAGCAGCAGATCTTCAATGAGCTCTTAGCATTAGAATCTTCCTTTGGCCACGTCCAGCGGGACAAATAAGAATAAAATAAAGATAAAACGCTTGTATTTTGCAAATAATTTTGATTTATTGAATAAATTAAGAATTTTCTATTTTTATAATAATTTTCTTCTGATCCACCTGTCCCAAGAACTCACGACGTTTCACACATACGGCGTATCCGACCAATTTGGCGGGACGCAAAAAGTGTGAACGTTACAATTGGCGCCCAACGTGGGGCAGGTGCGCTTTACAGTGGAATATTGAAGTAAATTTAAGTGAATTCGACTATTGAATAAAACAAAATGTCAAATAATAAAGAAGAAGAGGCAAAAAAGCCTCTATGCAAAGGTGACGACGTAGAAGATCCTCCAAAAGGAGAGGATGAATCTCATCTCGGGGCGGTCGAAACAGTAGATTTGACCACTACCATTCCATCAGCCGCTGCGGTTGGACTTTTCGCAGAAGCTCGAGGAAACTTCGGTTTTCCTCCACCACCTGCAAAAGATAAACAAAATAAGTTATCGTCAATTATAAAGAAAAAGGATATAATTCCACCACCAGGAAGCAATGATATCGCGGAAATTCTCGCCACCGTGCGACGTACAGAACAAACCGTTGCAGAAATAAAACAAGATGTCAACACACTGAGGGACGAATTCCAACAGGAACTCGAGGCGCACAAAGAAGAATCCCGTCAACAGTTGCGGTTGACAGAACAAAAACTGAAAAAATACGTTGACAATGAACTCGCAATGATAAATACGAGATTTTCTGACCAAATAGTCACTCTTCAGGCTCACTTGGCTGATGTTTTCAATCAAGGCCTGGAGCGCACACATGATCAAATTAAGAAAGCTCGTCAGGGAATTGTCCAAACCTCCTCCAGAATTGGAGCACATGAAGTCACGAGTGCGCAATTCCGCCTTAATCAAGGTGATCTGGAAGAACGCGTTAAAAGATTGGAAACCGGAAACTTTCCAGCGGTCAATAACACCGCACGCGAACGCCCAGTTCCAACTACTCGACAACATATTGAGACAACAACGTTTCCAACACGGAATAATGGATTCGGGATTACCATGAATCATACTGATCAAACAATGGCAACTAGAACAACCAAATTAAAATTAATCCCTCCAACGTTTGATGCTACTGGAAGAACAAGGCCTATGAAATTCCTACGAGAGTTCAAACACTATTGTCAGGTAACTCAACCTCAGCCACATGAACTGAGGTATCTTCTTGGACAGTGTCTTGAAAAAACAGCCAAAGACTGGTGGCCACTCGTGGAGGATGAAATCTCCACTTTTGAGGAGCTGGAGGCCAGATTTATCAAAAAATACTGGAGTAAAGAAACCCAGAGGAGAGTGAGGAGAAATTTGGAATTTGGATTCTATGGAAAGGAGAACAAAGCCACCAAAGCGGAATATGCAACCCGCATATTTGGGAGCGCCAGAGATCTAATTCCTGCTCCGAGCGACAAAGAGATCGTTGAAGCTCTAGCTCAACATTTCTCTGAAGAGATTCAAGCAGCAATCGTGGGTCGAGGATTCGAGACTCTCGATGAAATTATACAATTTCTCGAGAGACTCGAACAAGGAGGACCGGTTAATTCGAAAAGGGGAGGAACAGCTCCAAAACCGGATACCAACCAACAAAACCAGGAGAATAGGCCATATAAGGTTCCAGAACAACGGCAAGGAAATCCACAAGGAAATAATCCGAGGGGGCCCGGAAGCTATCCTCCGGGTAACAACAACTATAACCAAGGTCCCAGATTCCAGGGAACCTGGAATCAAAATCAAACAAATTCTAATGCGAGAGATCGACCACAGGCACGGTCAACCCCCACCAGACAAGATCCAAGCGTGATGACTATAACCACACAGAAGGATCCTGTACAATCTACTTCAAAGGCGGGAAACGAATAACCGTTGTACCCGCAACCGAAGAAGAACCCAAGACGAATTGGCGAGGTACAACGGCACGAAAAAACAAAATGAAAAAGGAACCAATTCCCATAAACACCATGTTTACAGACATGAGGGAGTACTTAACTGAGGAGGAAATAGACAAACAGGAGATGCCATTGGTTGAATGTCCGGAGATTTACGCTAAAATCGAAGGCATTCCCGTTACAGCACTAATCGATTGTGGAGCAAAGGTAACCGTAATATCAGAGGAGTTCTTCTTAGAAAATCAAGAAGCATTGAAGGACTGTCCTATACTTCCTGTGACAGGATGCAAAGTGAAAGGAGCAATTCGTGGAAGGCCCTGTAAAATTCAGCGCCAAATAATGGCAACTACACAAATTGGTAAAATAACTACCTACGTGAGGTATCTCATAGTCCCTGGTTTAGTACGAGATGTATTGTTGGGAGTAGATACTCTGTACCCTTTGAGGAGTCTGATCGACGTTTATAATTACACACTCCGTGTAAAGTACAACGAACAAACGGATACAATCCCTACCCACCTCGGATCTAAAGCAGATGCCGAGAAGATGGGGGGGGGGCAATCCGGTTCTAAAAGTACTGGAGACGTGGAAAAAGACGCTATGACGGACCCGTTAGGGCAGGGACAATCTCCCAAAGTCATCATTGATAAAGTACCCACATATAAGGGAGAAATCGAGATAAACACGGAGGAGAAACAAAAACTACTCTCATGCCAGGGTAACACGAAGTTACATGGCAGAGCAAATTGCGACAAAGAAAATTATGAGGGAGAAGGGCTCAGCCTAGAGCAGCTATACGACTTTGCAGAAAATGAAGAAATTACAGAGGAAGAAGTTGAAGAAAAACTGTCACAGAGTGATAACCTCACTTTAGAAGAAAAAGAAATCTTGAGAAGAATAATATGGAAGCATAAAGGGGCATTTATGAAAAAACCAGGAAAAATCACGGCATACTACCACAAACTCGAAGTCACTACGGATAAACCCATAGTGGCACACTCCTATCCGATACCGTTCCTACAACAGGAAAAAGTTGAAGCAGAAATTGAGAAGTTATTGGACTATGGAATAATCCAGAGATCCACTAGTCCATGGATAAATCCACTTATGGTAGTCACAAAAGACGATAAATCTGTGAGATTATGCCTAGACGCCCGAAAACTAAATGAGGTCTTAGTCGATGATCATGAATGCACAATCACAATGGAAGAAATCTTTCAAAGTTGTCACTCAGTGAAAATCATGACGAGCCTCGATTTAACGAGTAGTTTCTGGCAAATACCACTCCATCCCGATTCCATGAAATATACGGCATTTCGGTATCGAGGAAAAATTTATGAATTCACCGTCACCCCGTTTGGGTTGAAAACCAGCACAGCCAGTTTACTAAGGGCATTGGAGATAGTTCTTCAAAATATGGGAGACCATTTGCTGAACTTTGTGGATGACCTGCTGTGCATCTCAAAAGATTTTAAGCAACACATGACACAATTAGACGAGCTTCTAAATAGACTCGAAGAGCACGGGATGACCGTGAAGTTAAAAAAGGCAAAATTTTTTCGGAGAGAAATCGAATTTCTCGGGCATGTCCTCACAACAGAGGGCATAAAGCCACAAACCAAGAAGATTAAAGCAATCCAACAATTTCCAGCACCTAGAAACATAAAACAATTGAAAGGATTTCTAGGCCTGGTAAACTATTACACTAAATTTACAAACAAACACGCAGAAGAAACAATTCCACTATTGGAACTAACTAGAAAAGGAGTAAAATGGAGATGGGAAGAGAAAGAAGTAAGCGCGTTCAACAGAGTCAAAAAACTATTCATAGAAGACGTGCTGCTCAAATATCCAAATCCCAATTGGGGATACATTCTCCAGACTGACGCAAGCCATTTTGCACTGGGAGGCACTTTGGCTCAAGAAGACCAACACCACGAACTTGGAGTTGTCGTATTCGGTAGTCGGACCCTCAAGGGAGCGGAACTCAATTACACAACTACCGAAAAAGAGCTTTTGGCGATTGTGTGGACTCTAAAAAAAGTTCCGCACATACTTATTCGGAGCTAAAATTCTCATTAAAACCGATCATAAGGCTTTGATTTTTCTCAAAAGTTGTAGGCTCCTAAACGAACGGATGCAACGATGGATTCTTGCCATTCAAGACTACAAACTCACATTAGAACATTGCATCGGAGAACGAAATATAGTGGCAGATGTCCTGAGCAGAATCGAACCACAAGATTATGGAGGAAGACGAGAAAAGGAAATCGTCATCTCAACTTTGTTGGCGAAAAAACCATCAAGAGAAATCTCCGAAAGAATAAGAAATGTTGCCAAATGGCAAAGATTGGATGATAACGTAAACAAGAAAATTTTGGAAATAACCGAGGGGAATACCATCGACACGAGATACAAATTAGAAGACGAAATCCTATTTAAAACTGCGGGAAAGGAAAGATGGAAGATCCTCCTACCCACGGAATTAATGAAACTCCTCGTAGTTGAAACCCACGAGATGTATGGCCATATTGGAGCTAAAAAAGTATGGAAAACTCTTGACGAAGACTTTACGCACCCTCATTTCTACCAAAAAGTAAGAAATATACTAGCTGCTTGTGATTCATGCCAGAGGAATAAAGTTGGGAACCAACATTCCTACTCGGCACAAGAAAACATAAACCCAGAGGGACCGGGTGATCTAGTGTCAATCGACTACTATGGACCTCTACCAACAGCACAAGGAGGAAACAAATACATCCTCGTCACAATAGACGCTTTTAGCAAATTTGTAAGGTTATACCCATTGAAAGCCGCAACAGCCACGACTACGATAAATCGGATCTTCCACGACTACATTCCAAATTACGGAAAACCAAGAAGACTGCAATTCGATCATGGGACACAATTTACATCCAAGAAATGGTTAGAAAAACTAGCTTCGGAAGGAATCCAACCTGTTTTTTCGTCGATTAGACATCCACAAGGAAACATAGTTGAAAGAGTTAACAGAGAACTGGGGAGGTTCTTCCGAACTCTACTAGGAGACAAGCACACCGCATGGCTTTCTTGGATAAAGGTGATTGAAACGTGCATAAATGAAGTCCACCATGAAACGACAGAATTAACCCCAGTAGAGCTTCAAACAAATAAAAAACCGACAAGAATATGGAAAAATTGGATCAAGATTCCTACATATGAGGGCAAAAACGAAGACCATGAAATGAAGCTGGTCCTTGCAAAGGCTAGAATTCGAAAAAAAGGCCTAAAAAGGGCGGAGAGATTTAATCAACAACATCGTTTGATTGAATTTAAAGTGGGTGACAAAGTATTAGCGAAGGCCTGCAACGTCAGTGATCCGGTACAGAAGAAAGTAGCGAAGTTTCTTTCCATCTACGAAGGACCATATAAAATTAAAAAGAAAATCGCATCCGCAACATACATCCTCGAAAATCCAAGAAACGGACAGGAACGAGGAATGTTCCATACCGCGAATCTCATCAAATATAAACAAGTTGAGGAGCCGGCAACACAGCATGAAGAGGAGGGGAGAGTCACAGAGGACTAAAAACAAAGAAGCATCATCAGTCGTGAAGAACGTGCGAAAGTGATAAGATGGCCGAAAGGAAAGAAATTTCAACCCAAACGGAATTTTATATCTACCAGAGGCACTTCAAGTCCCAAACCGGGGAATCCGGAAGTTGGGAAACTCTCAAAACGAAAAGAAAGTTTTGATTTTTTCAATTATACTTACCTTATTTTCCACTTCTGGAACATTTGTCGTCAAGAAACGCAATGATTCCTGAAAAAATACAAAAAACATGAAAAACATGAAAAAACGAAAAGAAAGTTTTGATTTTTTCAATTATACTTACCTTATTTTCCACTTCTGGAACATTTGTCGTCAAGAAACGCGACAATTCCTGAAAAAATACAAAAAACATTTTAAAAAACATGAAGAAACGAAAGAAGTTTTTGATTTTCGATCATACTCACCTTTATTTTCCACTTCTGGAACATTTGTCGTCAAAAAACGCGATGATTCCTAAAAAGGTACAAAAAAACAAAAAGAAGAAACTGATGATAATCTGTCCATTAAATTGAACAAAAAATTTCCGAAAAGCCCGTAGTATTTTCGTGTGGCCCGCACTTTGATCTCTATTCTTCAGGACAAAAGACGATGCTAAAGACACGCTTTGGTCCGAGGGGGCTTTGAGACGATATCAAAGTGCCACGACCACCATAAAAGAGAAGTGCAACATGAAACCGCCACACGCGGCCTCCAGAAACTTTAAATCTACCGCCGCGACGACGCCGACATCTACCAGGAACCAAATGGACAAATAAAGCGACCGACATTACCGGCCGTCTTAGGAGGGAGTCCAGGGAGATGCCGTCCAGCACCGGCGCTACACGACAACAAGAGTGGGGAGAGATGACCCCACCAGCGACCAAGATTGCATCAGCCCGGATTTCGGGTATAAAAGGGGCTGCGGAGCAGCCAAAATCACCATTCGTCGGCTCCCTTACGGAGCACACAGTCCTAGCGAAAGCTCTGATGGTCTGCTGCCTTAAATAGATTTCTATTAGTCTCTGACTACGAAACTCTGCTGAAATTCCTAAAGATTTCCATACTCCAGCATCGGGCAACTGCTAGTGGAGACGCTAGCGACCGCTCCTGTCTGGTCACCAATACCTCACCATAAATTAGTTTTCTCCTTATTAAAAATAGAATCATTTCCTTTTCCGAACGCCAGCATCGGGCAACTGCTAGTGGAGACGCTAGCGACCGCTCCTGTCTGGGTTACCTTTTCCTTTAAAAATACTGGTTAACAAACCATTTGGTCCATACCATATTTGATATTTAACTATTGAAATAAACAAAAGCAGCAGATCTTCAATGAGCTCTTAGCATTAGAATCTTCCTTTGGCCACGTCCAGCGGGACAAATAAGAATAAAATAAAGATAAAACGCTTGTATTTTGCAAATAATTTTGATTTATTGAATAAATTAAGAATTTTCTATTTTTATAATAATTTTCTTCTGATCCACCTGTCCCAAGAACTCACGACGTTTCACACATACGGCGTATCCGACCAATTTGGCGGGACGCAAAAAGTGTGAACGTTACAATATAATCACTAGTTTATGCAAAATTAAGGTGACCGACATTACCTGGTGACCGTAGTTCCCCCGTTCTCCCTTATGTCAGATATATCTCTCTATATTATAAAAAGATTTCGCCGCCGTGTCAAGAATCGAGGGACAAATTCAAAAAAAATTCCTATTTTTGAAAAATTTTAGCATATTTTTTTTTAAATTTAGGCCGGTGTTTCACAAATTTAGGCCTATTTTTGACAAGTTTGGTGCTATTTTTGAAAAATGTTGCCTTTGTTTTTGTTTTACAAATTTAGGCCTATGTTTGATGAGTTTAGGCCTATTTTTTAAAAAGTTTGCTTATTTTTGAAAAAAATTTAGTCCCTCTCAATAGCTCCCAAGCCCGATTTTTTCTAAGCCCCTCAATGGTCCCAAGCCCGAATTATTACAAAAATGTAGGGGGATCTGTGAGACCCCGGAGGGGGGAGGCGGAGCGTGAGGGGGAATGGCAGGGGTGAAGGGGAGAGGGGTGGGGCCCTAAGCCCGTATTATTCTAAGTCCTTCAATCCTTCCTTCCGTCCTTCAGACACAGTCAGTACTTCTCATATTTTCCCCAAAAGATCAATTGTGGATGACACTTTACAGTTTCGGTTTACCGACCAAGCAGTAGCGTATCATGCCACCATGAATATTCTGAGTTCGGCGGGGAGATTGGAGCGCGCATAGCGCGCGTGGCCACTGAACAATCCTCGTTTTCATATATATTTCTTTTCTGTGGGGGTATGAGCATGTACGGTCATATAAGATCAGATCCGATCATATTTTAGGGAAAAATCAAATAAAAAAAATAAATTTCGGTTATTTCAATAGGTTCGTTTGCTCTTTCAACGATATTAGACCGTATGCAATAGATTGGCACGTACCCTATATGAGCAGATATATTTGGATATGATATGATATATATCCCAGATAGAAATGTTACGGCAACGTGACGACACGATGGCGGCATAAAACGACACGAGTGTCGTCAAAAATTCGACGTGTACTGCAGTATTAAACTGCATTATCAACGGCATGGCGTGCTGATGCCAGCCGTCTGCAAAGTTCCAAAACGCTGTGCAGCGGCAACTGGCGCCAACTCCTGTCGGAACTGCGCAGGCAAAGTGGCGGCATTCGTGCCATTAATAATGCAACATAATGCTTGCAGTACATGATAAGATACAATTCTACTCAAGCAGCACATCAACATATATGATCAGATACAAACATATATGGTTCATATATGATTAATCATATACAGTAACTGAAGTTACTCTATATCATATCTAGTCAGAGATAATCAGATAGAATCAGTACAAGATCTGATATGTACATGTATAGTTTAATATACGGTTTGGTACTCCATCATATCTCGTTAGATATGATCACGCAACATTAGATATTATCAGTTATGCCCTAGCAAGTCGTGCCACCGATAAACAACCGCAAAAATGACCGACGTCGTTTTGAGCAAAAATGTTACGGCAAATCACTGCAAAACGACCGATATTATTTCATACTCGATCGGTCGTTTTCCGGCCAGTTGAAGAAAAAACGACTGCAAAACGACCGACCTCATTTCATGTTCGATCAGTCGTTTTACGTTTAACGATTGCAAAACGACCGATCTTTTTTCATTTTCAAAAAAAAAAAAAAAAAAATGGTATCGCTGGTAGGTCTCGAACTTGCAACCTTCGGATTACCAGTCGAGTACTCTGCCTACTCGGCTATTCAGTTCGTTGGGGTATGATCAACACACGTTCCTCATAAGCTACTATATGTTTCGGCGAATAACTTATATGGAACATGAGTTTAACATGTATTAACGAACTGAGTAGCCGAGCAGGCAGAGCACTCGGCTCACCTATCACTGTGTAACGCAAAATACTATTCCTGATAATCAATTTGGGTTCAAATTTGAGCATTCAACTACACACGCTATACACAAATTACTATCTGATATTAACACAGAAATCCACCAAGGTAACTTAGTCGGGGCTGCTTTATTAGACTTGGAGAAGGCGTTTGATTCCGTCTGGCATAATGGGCTGTTATACAAATTAGATTAAAAAAAATTTCCTGACTGGTTGATTCGAATAATTTGGGATATGATTTCCAACAAGAAATTTAGAACATGGGACTGCAAATTGTCCTCATCTGAGGAGTTCATCATAAGGGAGGGTCTTCAGCAAGGTACGGTAAACTCACCCGTGCTGTTAACATATATACTAGTGATATTCTTAATCTCTTTGATCTTAACACCAAACCGAACACCTCATCCTTGGCGTTCGCAGATGACCTAATTATATATGTCTCTGGGGACCGCCCACCAAATATTCAAGAGGAATTAGAAGATTTAGTTGAAAAAATAAACAGATATTATATGCTATGGAATCTTCGCTTAAACCCAACAAAATGCGAAACTATTCTGTTTAGAAAACCAAATTTCCACCTCTCCCGCAACAAAAAATTAGGCGCCAGCCAATTTAGTATACAAACAACGGTTCCTGGAACTCAAACCAAAGCTGTGATACCAGATATGAAGACTGTTAAATATCTAGGCGTATATCTGGACTATTTACTACGATTAAATATTCATCTTAAGACTCAACTCGCCAAAGCCAAAGCGGCCTTTAAAGCTAATGCGCGTACCCACCTAACACAGAATGTAACAGTTACATAACTTTCGAATTGTAAAAAAACATAACGTTATTGTGTAACATTGACATAAGTGTGATGTTTTGTTTTAATAACAATCGTATCTAGTTGTGCCACAAAATTCTGTTTAAATAATATGTAAACGTTATATATTATTTCTGTAACAAAAATAAGTAACATTTGTTATCGAGATTTTATTAAAATGTGACGTAATAAACGTACTTGTTACATAAATGTTATGTAATGTAATATAAATGTTACGAAAATTCTTCCATATCCTGTGACCTTCTTGAATGAGAAATAATGTATCACTGGTGCGTGACTAGTGACGTTATTTTGACAGAACACGTTATTTCGTTAACGTAAATATTATATCAAAGTTACGAATCTGTGTTAGGTGGGTATCTTTTATAATAGAGTACTAACTAAAAGAGCCAAAGTGATACTTTACATGTTATTAATTAGGCCAATAATTACATATGCAGCCCCCACATGGTGGAATGTAAACTCATCAGCAATGGAAGAACTAAGAGCTTTTGAACGTAACTGCCTCAGATGTTGTCTAAACTTATATCGATCAGCCCACTCCAACTACACTCATCTAGTCAGCAATCAAATCCTCTATAACACGGCTAAAAAAATCCCACGCATAGATTGTTTCACACTAAAGCTAACCAGAGACTACCTCAGTAAACTACCTAATATAAATAACGAAATTACACGATCCCTCTCTCAAATTAATATAAACAGAACTATCAAGCAAGCCTCAAATGGATACCTCCCCCCTCAAACTTTTATCTATTTTGACTCGGGTGGACTAATTCAAAACTCAGATAACATTCCCATCATCTATCATTGGAAAAGGAATAAAGCAGATAAGCGAATATCGATAAATAGAAACGACTTCAATGAGCATGAGGAAAAGTTCAAATTCTCAACAGCAATATCACAAACTGACTATCTAGATTTTCATCAACTCAAAAATCAAAAATACTGGTGGCTCTTACACGATGACCCAACCATTTCAAATCTAATCCAACGCAAACAACGCCTCCTCAGGCGCCCTCGTTAGATAAACTCACACCACCCCTATGAGTAGGTGAAGAGCGTATACTAACCATAAAACAAGCAGCTTCTAGCTAAGCTGCCTAAGCTAATAGCTATCTGTGTATATATGTACATAATTGTTTTCTATTTCTTCTATCCACCCTTCTTTAATAATCTATAAGCACAAAATTCATAATGTTGAAGGGGTTTTTTGTTAATATAACTTTTTCTCCCCACACCCACATAGCACGCTAAACTATAAGCGTCATTAATGTTAGACCTACTCTCTATCACATAACTATATTGTATTCTCATTATTATTAAACGATACTGTAAGGCAACGAGATCCCTCATGCGCAAGGGCATGAGCCTAAGAACCTCACATAATTTTAAGGACTTTTTTTTTGTAACAGTATATTTCAACCTACTATTCATAAGATATTGTATTACCATTTGAAATAAACATGTTTAAAAAAAAAAAAAAGCAGAGCACTCGGCTAGTAATCCGAAGGTTGCAGGTTCGAGACCTACAGACGTGACTAAACTTTTTTTTTTCTCCAAATACGATATTTCAGGAGCACGCACATATTTTCTTGTTCCGTGCATTTATTAATTTAATAATATTTAATTAATATTTAAAAATGAAAAAAGATCGGTCGTTTTACAGTCGTTTTTCCGTCGTTAAACGTAAAACGACTGATCAAGCATGAAATAAGGTCGGTCGTTTTGCAGTCGTTTTTTCGTCAACTAACCGGAAAACGACCGATCGAGTATAAAATAATATCGGTCATTTTGCAGTGATTTGCCGTAAACATTTTTGCATAAAACGACGTCAGTCGTTTTTTGGTGAACTAGGGGTTAATTGCGGTAAAATTGCGGTGATACGACTTGCTAGGGTGATCGCACGTGATCCATGTATGGTGCATATATGAAAACATCTGATACGTATATGACCATCTTTTTTCGAGTTCGATTATTATCAGGTAGTATTCTTATAAATCTGTCGATCCGAATTACACCACCATATTGACCAGTGCGGAGTACTCTAAGGAACTTTTTGTAACGCAGGCATGAGAAGTGCTACTTCTCGTGCCTGCCGCGCGTGGCGGAAGTGGCGCTTTACGGCCATCGATGCTATTTTATTTCTCGCACGCACTTCTCGCACGGGAATCACTTCTCGCCTGCACTTCTCACACGCGCGCGACATTACACTCGGTAGCACTTCTCATGCATTTGTTACAAAAAGTAATATGCGATACAGAGCGAGAGAGCGATCATCATACGACGGTTGTGAAGTTGATCACACGAGCCGAAGGCGAGTGCTATCTGTGATACTCGTAGGGCTCGTGCGATCAACTTCCCAACCTGCGTATAATGATCGCTTTCTCGCCCTTGTATCGCAAAGTTCTATTGATACTATGATTACACCATCTAGTTATCGTTACAAATTCATTATCGATTTTTTTCGTACAATTTTCGGAACAAATACATTATATTTCACAATATCTGGCAAAAGTACATTGTTAGAACAGTTTAGACTAGGAATAACACAAAAATATTGCACCGACATGATAGTTTTAGGGTCGAATTGTCAAATGCAAAATCTTAAGATCGATCTTACGACAATTCGGCCCGTATTTATGTTTTGTTAAACTGTTGACGTAGCTTAATATTTTCTATCGAACGTCATACTGTTTTTTATCTTCGTTTACTCTTTAATTGATCTCCGAATGCAAGTCCGGCCGGGGCGTAAAAGTCCTTCGCCATATTTTGCAGGAAGAAGACTAGCAAGGTGACCGATATTCAGAAATTTTCTTATAAAGACTTTCCAAGATTTCAGAGTGATTGTTGCCTTGTTTGGCTTTCGTCTGCTGCTTGAGCTGCTCTATTCTTGAAAACCTCTGACTGCTCTGTGATGACAATTCCGCCGATTTGGCCTCTAATGGTTTCCAGTCAGTAAAGAACTTTGCAGGTTCTTCTCCATAGTATTTAGGATCGGAAGAACTATCTGATTTCGACGCAAGGCAATTATTAGAACCTTTTCTGATTGGTGGTGCGACATCTTCGGATCGCATGCCAAATTTGCATGAGTAAGCTTTTCTTAGCTTCCGAGAAGGTCGCAACTCGTCGTATGGTAAGTTGTAAGGTTTTGGACCCGAGGATTTTGGGGTTATACAGCTGGCGCTAAACTGTAAAGCAGCTGTGCATGGTAATGGCGCCTTTTCCGCTTGTTCTGTAATATTTTTTGTCAATACAGCATTAGGCAGTTTGTACGGTGTCGGTGGTTGAGGCTGAGGCTCGTGGGACTTGCAGGTTGACGTTCTCAGAACTTCTGTGAAGACCAAAACATCGCCAGGTGTCGGTTCGTATCTTAAATCGCAGAGTCGAGGATCTTGCTCACGAGCAATTTGCTTCTCGCGATAAATACATTTGCAGGTGCAAGGGTCCGGTAAAACCTCCGTTTTCCAACCGAAAATCATTTTCCAATAAGAATTTATCTTGATCATCTCTGGTTTTTCGCAGTTTGATAATTTTTGCTTAACTATTTCTTTGTCGCAGCATTTCAGTTGGAGACACTTGGAACTACACTCGGGATTACAAACTTTTGGTCTCTCCGAAAGTTGCTTTCCGCACTCGGTTCGAGGACAATCGACGTCCGACTTGGATCTGCCCTTTTTGCAGCGACACCAGGACCAAAAATATCGCGGATCAATTGAAGAAATTATATTGAAACTTCCTATGCTGTATCCCAACATTTTTTTAGGTTGTCTGCTCTATAGACGAAGGAAATACAATTGCTTAATTAGATAATTATTAGCAATTGATTATTGATAATTGATTACTGCAATTGATAAAACTGGAAATTATTCTGACCTGTGATAAAAATATACTCGGAATTTGTAGTTTGATCCAAAAGTATGTCATCGTGGAAGGGAATGTCCCGTAAAGGGTGAAATTAGTCAGCATATTTATCGCATCATTAAAACAAAAGCTTTCTCATCCTTATCCTATCGAATCACCGCTACTCCAAAACAACCGTAACACGACGAGGTCGACAAATGCCGTGAAAAGAACTACTTATCAACCGCGATTCTACCATTTATATCTCTGAGTCAGTATGTTCACATCGCGCAATTTTCGGTGTAATTAGTGGACTTAATAACGGAAATTCTGTGAAATTGCAGTTTATCGGGGCACAAAATGTAAAAATGTAAAGCAAGCATTTTGAATGTGTATGTTAACGCTAGGACCCGGATCTCGCATCGCTAAACGTAACAAATGACCTTTGTCTTTTGTTTACAACGATACGACTGCAACAGACTCGACAGACAGCGCGCGAGGCAACGCGCCACAACGTGTTGAGTGTAGAGTGGTGGTTCGCAATAATTCAGTCGAACGTCGAAGCTCGCGCAGTGCAGTCCGCATTAATCATCGTTTCTTTTCTTTAACAATAAATATATACACATCTATATACTGGTAAGTAAAACGAATAATACCGAGGACCAAATATTTAATATCCGTACCGATGGACGTACACGGATATTTTAGTATTAGTCAATACACTGTTAACAAAATGTACTAGAAAATTACAGTACCAAAGTGGAAGTTTTTATTCATAACCTGTACCACAAAATTATTGTCAATCTGTACTAGATATTTAAAGTAATAATACAGATAAAGATTTGAGAAATTAGTAAATTTACTGTCACTAGGAATTTACATTCTGTATTCTTTTTTTGGATGTCGTTCGTAAATTATGTGCACATGTTTCTTATAAAATCAAAAGCCACTTACAATGGGAATGACGATTTTGAATTTCTGAAATTAAAGTTGTGTTTGACTGAAAATTTATTATCCACATTCAATATTTTTGTTCCCAAGACGTATGAAAATTAACGTTTTGAAAAATTCCATGATATTGAACAACTAATTTTTATACAGATATAAATGTCCTCCATATGAATTTAAAAATCGGTTAACTAATATTGAGAACTTAAGTGAAATTTTACAATTTTTGTGTTGTAATAATTAGATTACTACAGAAATTTTGTAATTTTCATAAACATATTCGAAAATTTAATCTTCACTTACATAAATTTACTCTACTAATGATAATTTTACAGCGAATGTTATACTTATTATAATTTCACACCCCAGTTTTGTAAATTTCGTATAGCTTGACACAGTAAATTTACAATCTTTTTCTACGTGTCGATATCTCTGCCGAACATGACGGACAAGGTTGAGTGTTTTTTTTATCGCCGTACCGAGTACCTCCCTACATCAGTAATTTCCTTCGAATTTTCCTAACGTGGAGGCGATTTCTTACTGATTTCTACTTTCTTGAAATCATGATTCGAATCATTTGAAGTCTTCCGAAATCACTCGAAAAAATATGAAATCTACGAAATCACAAAATATTTGAAATCACTGAAATCACACAGGAAATCACACGAAATCGGGCAGTCATTCAAATTATTCGTGAATCGAAAAAGAGAGTGGCCCCTCGGATCAGACCATAGGACTCAACAAGGAGGGCCTCCTTTATTGAAACAGCGTCCAACGCGGTGAGTTTTTCATGTACAATACGATACAAAAATCGGTCAAATGAGATATTCCATGATTGAATTAAACCACCGACATTTTTTTTTCTTCATAAAATTCTCACAAAAAAAATTCCCAAACGTTTTTGGAAATATTTTTTAAATTGTGGCTCAACTCATATGGAACGCCTCATATATGAATAACGAATGTTTAGAACTATTTTTGTAATGGGATTGCAGTGGGTAAATCCACCATGTTATGGAAACTATCTGTATTTTTTCAACAATTTGTAATCTCATTATAAAAATCGTTCCAATCATTCGTCATTTATATACATAATTCAAAGAAATAAATGGGGCTCAAATATAGCGAGGCTTTCGCAAAAAAAAAAAATTAATTATTCGGCCCTAAACGTGGCCAGCGATTCGAAATCCCATTCCAAAAAAAATCTTGATAATTCGTTATTCATGTACAGTATATATTGAAATTTGTTCGGCTAAAAATAGCAGTACCTTTGGTGAAAAAAAAACAAATATTTTTGATAATTTTTTCATAAAATTTGAGTTAGTTTGAGCTGAAATGTGTCATATAAATCTGTATTTATTTTATTTCTTGTAGTCCATAAAATTCCACAATTTTTCTTTTTATGTCTGAATTTGTTCCAAGATGAAAAATACAGACTACTACTATCTCATCTGATTTATTTTTTATCGTATTGAAGTTTCTTATTGAAAAATTCCGTCACTGAATTGCCATGAAATGTCTCATATGTTCGTCTCATTAATGACTTGGCCATTATTCCGATTGTATATGGAAAATATAAATATTTATTGTTCCTTGAAAGACAAAAAAATGTAGGAAAAAAATTGATGATGACACAGAAAAGGAATAGTTGAGTCAACCAAATCCAGCGATCACCGGCTGTCAAATAAACATTTAGTTACAGCAACGAAATATTTTGTTTCTTTAACAGTTTTTCGGTTCAGCAGACCAACAGATGTTTAAGGGGATCAAGTCACCTAAAAAAAGTCATAAGAAAAAAAATTCTGTAAATGATACCCGTCTTTTAAAAAATCTTACATTTGAATATCATTAGGTACATAAGAAGCATTATAATTCTGCAATTTTGTAAAGACATTCAGTGCACAAGAATGGTGTGAGGTCAAAAGTAAAAATTTTCACTTGTCGTAGCTTTCAGACCAAACCGGTGAACCAATTTTAGTGTTTGATGTCTTATTTTATCTGTAGAAGAGTGCATTCTGGATTGAATATAGCGATTTTGGATGCAGTGAAAATTAGATTTACTGTAACTAATTGTTTAGTGAGTTTTTAATAGAGAGAGATTTATTTACACATTTAAAATCATAGCTTTGTCATAAAGACCTGAAATAAAATTTCCTATATTCAATCCAGAATGCACTCTTCGACAGATAAAATAAGACATCGAACACTAAAATTTGTCCACCGGTTTGATCTGAAACCTACGACAAGTAAAAAATTTTACTTTTTACCTCACACCATTTTGGTGCACTGTATGTCTTAGTAAAATGGCAGAATTATAATGCTCATTATGTATTTAATGAAGTTTTAATGTAAGCTTTTTTAAAAGAAGTGTATTATCCAGAAAACGGAATCAGAGAAGTAAAAGGCGGCGCCAATTAAAGCGGCTGCAAGCGCAAGGGGTAGATAGCCGCAACAGCATGCCAATGCCTCTAACGGTTAAGCCATACGGTCATAAACGGAGAAGTACTAACCCCCACCCCAGGGGCAACTACAACCGAAGGTAACGTTTCATATTTGTTATAGATACAAAATTAATTGACCATAATTTTTCATGACATTTCTATGAGACAATTATTGTTTCTACAATTTTCCAATGTAAAGAATAATTTTAAAAAATTATGGTTTATCTATTTTGTATCTTCTGAAATGTTACACGTGTACGTAGTAAATAGTGTTTAGCCAATTAATGAAAATTTATCAGTCGACCCGTTTGAGCGTTATCGGAAAACTAACGGCCTAGTACGGGCTCCCATTGCCGACGTTTTGAAATTTTTTTTGAAATTTTTTAATTTTTTAATGTGTTTAAAATCTAATATCGTAAGTAAAATATCATATCTCGCATGATATATTTTCGAATCATATCTCTATAATTTATTCGATGTTGGCATGCAAAAAATCTGGCATTCAATATACATCTAACTATGTTATCTGACACGCTAAATAAAGTACCAACTAAATAGGAATAAAGGATGCAGTAATAACTTTTTGTCAATCGAGTTTTAACGCGTCGTATGCATGTAGAAATGCAGCTGAACGCATGCGTCTGATATGCTTTGAGCATAGAAGGACTGTATGCTTTTGCCCACGTTTTTCAGAGCGTGGATATATGCGATTGTATTGGAACTCTGATTAACAAACAGTTTATTTTGCATCTTTCTTGTAGACCTAGCTTTCAGAGTACATATATCAACAATCTTAAGCATTATATTTACACGTCACTATAAAATGAGACTGAACGTTGCAGTATCGACTTCTGATTCGTCAATCGAGTTTTAATGCATCGTATGCATGTAGAAATGCAGCCGAACGCATGCGTCTGATATACTTTGAGCATAGAAGGACTGTATGCGTTTGCCCACGTTTTTTCGGAGCGTGGATGTAGATGATTGTATTGAAACTCTGATTGACGAACAGTTTAATTTGCACTTTTCATATAGAAATAGCTTTCAGAGTACATATACTAATAAGCCTAAGCATCATTTTTAAACGTCACTATAAAATGAGACTGAAAGTTGCAGTATCGACCTCTGATTCGTCAATCGAGTTTTAATGCATCGAATCCATGTAGAAATGCAGCCGAACGCATGCGTCTGATATATTTTGAGCATAGAAGGACTGTATGCTTTTGCCCACGTTTTTCAGAGCGTGGATGTATGCGATTGTATTGGAACTCTGATTAACAAACAGTTTAATTTGCATCTTTCTTGTAGACCTAGCTTTCAGAGTACATATATCAACAATCTTAAGCATTATTTTTACACGTCACTATAAAATGAGACTGAAAGTTGCAGTATCGACCTCTGATTCGTCAATCGAATTTTAATGCATCGTATGCATGTAGAAATGCAGCCGAACGCATGCGTCTGATATACTTTGAGCATAGAAGGACTGTATGCGTTTGCCCACGTTTTTTCGGAGCGTGGATGTAGATGATTGTATTGAAACTCTGATTGACGAACAGTTTAATTTGCACTTTTCATATAGAAATAGCTTTCAGAGTACAGTGCTATTCATTAATGCCTGGACTTGACAGTTCTCGGGTTATCCGTGTGTGTGTGCTATTGTCATTTGTCGAAGTTCGGCGAAGTTCGCACGAGTTTCACGTTAATAAGTATCAAAGTGAAACTCGCGCGGACGTCAGCTGACAGCGAGGTGTCATAACCTGCTCAGTGCGACGATGCGACGATACGGTGATAGGAGATGGATAACCCAATGCGTCTCCGAACGATCCAAATTTACTGCGAAATAAAAAAAAAATGTTACTGCACCAACCGATTGAGTCATCCGGTTTTATCAAAATAAAGATTTAGGGGTTTTACACTCTGCGCTTGATTCAATGAAGACTGCTCTGGATCAAGTGCAGAGTGTGAAACCCTCAAATCTGGTTTTGCTGCAATGGGTTGACCCAGCCGGCTGGTCCGGTTATATTTTTTTTTATTTCGCACTAAATTTGATTGAATGGACTTGCACTCTTTATTATTTTGTCGTTAAAATATATATTGGAATAATCCGTTCAATTGTAACGGCCTTTCAATGAATCTGACAGTCTGACTTGAGAATAAACAGCAATCATACGCGATTAATTATTGTATAAATTATTTATTTCCGTCACTGAATCAAGGTCCGAGTATAGTTACTTCGTAAAGCGGTACTACCGATACGTTGCATACAGAGTATTTTCCCTGCACGCCTTACTACAATGGGCCATTATCGCTACGCATTCGCAGGGAACGGAAGGCGGGTGTTTTCGAGCATGAGGTAGTAAAATGATTCTTACTTCGCCACATCGCAGCTTTTTCGCCGCTTAATATAGATCAAGTTGTTCGCCGTTGCGAGTATTAGCACGTGTAATAATACAATGCATTGAGCTTTTCAAAGAAAACTTGCATCATATCGCTAACTCTGCTTTACGAATTAGGCGGTCCACTGACATTTATTCAATAATGAAATATAAATTAATTATTAATCGCGTATAAATGTGAGGTTGTTACATTTAATTCTCAAGTTGTGACATTCATTGGAAGACCCGTATAATTGAACAGTTAATCACAAGACATTCTTTTCACAAGAACATTAAGAATCCAATTTTATTCGATAATATTTACGGCGAAATGAAAATATGTCACTGGACTACGAAGTCCTGCGCTACGAAATGGACCGTTCAGGGACCTTCATTCAATGATGGAATCAATAATTTATAGAAAAATTAGTCGCCCATGGATTCATGAACGTTGTGTTTTTTTCTCAAGTTTTGATATTCATTGATAGACCGGTATGGTTGAACGGAGTATAACGGGAGATATTTTTTGTTAAGAAAATCGAGAACACAAGATCATTCAATCGTTATTACTGCGAAATAAAAAAAAACTAGCCTTTTTTATCGCGCTGCTTTCGCTTTTGCGAGTATCAGCAGATGCAATGTTACAACGCATTGCGCTTAACAAAAACACGCTTGTAAGTTGTCACAAGTCCTGCGCTACGAAATGGACCGTTCAGGGACCTTCATTCAATGATGGAATCAATAATTGATAGAAAAATTAGTCGCCCATGGATTCATAAATGTTGTGTTTTTTCTCAAGTTTTGATATTCATTGACAGACCGGTATGGTTGAACGGAGTGTAACGGGAGATATTTTTTGTTAAGAAAATCGAGAACACAAGATCATTCAATCGTTATTACGGCGAAATAAAAAAAAAACTAGCCTTTTTTATCGCGCTGCTTTCGCTTTTGCGAGTATCAGCAGATGCAATGTTACAACGCATTGCGCTTAACAAAAACACGCTTGTAAGTTGTCACCAGTCCTGCGCTACGAAATGGACCGTTCAGGGACCTTCATTCAATGATGGAATCAATAATTGATAGAAAAATTAGTCGCCCATGGATTCATAAATGTTGTGTTTTTTCTCAAGTTTTGATATTCATTGACAGACCGGTATGGTTGAACGGAGTATAACGGGAGATATTTTTTGTTAAGAAAATCGAGAACACAAGATCATTCAATCGTTATTACTGCGAAATAAAAAAAACTAGCCTTTTTTGTCGCACTGCTTTCGATGTTGCAAGTATCAGCGGATGTAACGTTACAACGCATTGCGCTTAACAAAAACACGCTTGTAAGTTGTCACCAGACCTGCGCTACGAAATGGACCGTTCAGGGACCTTCATTCAATGATGGAATCAATAATTTATAGAAAAATTAGTCGCCCATGGATTCATGAACGTTGTGTTTTTTTCTCAAGTTTTGATATTCATTGACAGACCGGTATGGTTGAACGGAGTATAACGGGAGATATTTTTTGTTAAGAAAATCGAGAACACAAGATCATTCAATCGTTATTACTGCGAAATAAAAAAAACTAGCCTTTTTTATCGCGCTGCTTTCGCTTTTGCGAGTATCAGCAGATGCAATGTTACAACGCATTGCGCTTAACAAAAACACGCTTGTAAGTTGTCACCAGTCCTGCGCTACGAAATGGACCGTTCAGGGACCTTCATTCAATGATGGAATAAATAATTTATAGAAAAATTAGTCGCCCATGGATTCATAAATGTTGTGTTTTTTCTCAAGTTTTGATATTCATTGACAGACCGGTATGGTTGAACGGAGTGTAACGGGAGATATTTTTTGTTAAGAAAATCGAGAACACAAGATCATTCAATCGTTATTACTGCGAAATAAAAAGAAACTAGCCTTTTTTATCGCGCTGCTTTCGCTTTTGCGAGTATCAGCAGATGCAATGTTACAACGCATTGCGCTTAACAAAAACACGCTTGTAAGTTGTCACCAGTCCTGCGCTACGAAATGGACCGTTCAGGGACCTTCATTCAATGATGGAATCAATAATTTATAGAAAAATTAGTCGCCCATGGATTCATAAACGTTGTGTTTTTTCTCAAGTTTTGATATTCATTGACAGACCGGTATGGTTGAACGGAGTATAACGGGAGATATTTTTTGTTAAGAAAATCGAGAACACAAGATCATTCAATTATATTTACCGCAAAATATTAAAAATTGTCACTGCACCAACCAGTCGGATGAACTCTTATTTAGATCAAGCGCATAGTGTAAACACCTAAATTCGGTTTTGATGAAACCGGTTGACCTGATCGGTTGGTCCAGTGACATATTTTCATTTCGCCGTAAATATTATCGAATAAAATTGGATTCTTAATGTTCTTGTGAAAAGAATGTCTTGTGATTAACTGTTCAATTATACGGGTCTTCCAATAAATGTCACAACTTGAGAATTAAATATAACAACCTCACATTTATACGCGATTAATAATTAATTTAATTTATATTTCATTATTGAATAAATGTCAGTGGACCGCCTAATTCGTAAAGCAGAGTTAGCGATATGATGCAAGTTTTCTTTGAAAAGCTCAATGCATTGTATTATTACACGTGCTAATACTCGCAACGGCGAACAACTTGATCTATATTAAGCGGCGAAAAAGCTGCGATGTGGCGAAGTAAGAATCATTTTACTACCTCATGCTCGAAAACACCCGCCTTCCGTTCCCTGCGAATGCGTAGCGATAATGGCCTATTGTAGTAAGGCGTGCAGGGAAAATACTCTGTATGCAACGTATCGGTAGTACCGCTTTACGAAGTAACTATACTCGGACCTTGATTCAGTGACGGAAATAAATAATTTGTACAATAATTAATCGCGTATGATTGCTGTTTATTCTCAAGTCAGACTGTCAGATTCATTGAAAGGCCGTTACAATTGAACGGATTATTCCAATATATATTGTGACGTGATTTTTTGGAAATCACGATCACAAGGGCTTGTGTTATCGTTACTTGCTATTTTTCGGCGTTTTCGAGCTGCTTTCCCTCGAATTTACGTTCTCGCTTTAACTGAGAATTATAATTCTTAGGTTTTGTTATTGTGGTTGTAAAGTTTCGGTAGATCGGTGCACTCAAATCTGTCGCGAGGATGAGAGCTCAAAGAAACGAGCAGCCCGGCAGACAAGAGTCACCGAACGAGTCTTGCGATTAGTTGTAGACCGGTGTAAATCCGGCGCCCTATTGAGATTATGTATTGCGCTAGAGAACGGGAGGAGTTTTGTTGGTTTTTTGCAAAGGATGGACCATCCTGTTGCAGTGTAGTGCATAAGTGTGCTGATTAGGCCCGTTCTCGCGCGAAGCATTAAGGGAGGCGATCGTATAGATTTCGAAAATGTTACCGGCATGATTTGCGTTCCCGTTATAGTTACGAGGTGATTCGAGGGAGAGGGCAGTAGTTCTCGAGTAAGGGATTTTGGGAGGGATTCGTAATTATTATGACGAGATTTCGATGATTGCTGGAGACAATCAGTCTGGCTCGGGACACCGCCGAGGTGCCTCGGGTCTAATTAAGCGCTCCCGTATTGACGGTTTTTCTGTCGTTCGCGCGCGCGTCTTTCGCGTAGTTCTCGCGCTCCGTATAGTGTATCGCGTATTCGCGTGCGCTCAGAGTGACTATTCTCGGGTGATTTTATTTAATAAAATCAATTGATTGTTCTCGCTCATCGTGTAGTGCAGCCAGTGCACTCACGGTTCCCGTGATTCCTCTGGGATTTTGTTATCGTTCCCCGGAATTAGCAGCAATAATTTTGGGTGAGTTGTTCTCGCATTTTAATTAATTTAATCGAATATTTTCGATTAAAGATCTCGTTCCAAGAAAGCTATTTACTGGGTCATACCTCGACCCTCTCTACCACAACCTAGCAGTCTGAGCGGCCGTGCATTTCCGCAACCGTTCGTTCTCGCTAGCGCATCCAGTTGCGTTTGTTAATTTTACGCGACCCCAAAAATTAACTAAGCTACCGTTTTCTTTGATTTGGTTCTCGATCGTTAGCTTTTGCTCCGGGCTTTCGATTTTATTGGTATCGATCCTGATCACCTCGATTCCTCGGGCATACCGGTTAGTTAATACCGGTGAAACAAAAATTAACTGGCGCCCACCAGGTTTGCGGATGCGCGAACGAGAGTGGACGGCCGAAGGTGACCGTATCGTGATGCAGTTCCCGAATAAAATTTGATTTTATTTGTTACCGATGTAAAAAAAAAAAAAAAAAAAGAAAAATACGTCACAAATGGCGCCCAACGTGGGGCCACGCCAGTAAATAGCTTGCTACCGTGCGTTTTGTTAATTTTTGCGTGTTTTGTCTGTTTGTCTTTGTATCGATTATTTGTTCATTTTTGTGTCTTTTTTAAAATTATTTTTGTTTTATCGCGTTCCCGTTATGTTGAATTTTAATTAACTCGACGGTTACCGAATATTCGCTCTCGATCTGCCATTAGCAGGAGTTATCGACAAAATGAATTTTGGGAAATTTCGAAAATTTTATTTTTCGAAAATTTCTAGCTCTCGCAATGAATTTTGTGAAATTTCGAAAATTTTATTTTTCGATATTTCTAGCTCTCGAATTATTTTTGTGAATTTTCGAACTTTATTTTTCGAAAATTCTTCGCTATCGAATTAATTTTTGTGAATTTTCGAATATTTAATTTTTCGAAAATTCCTAGCTCTCGAATAGAATTTTGTGTATTTCCGAATATTGTATTTTTCGGCAATTCTCGTTCTCGATCTACTTGTGAATCTCCGAATATTTTATTCTTCGGAAATTCCACGATCCCGATTAAAATTTTCGAATACTTTATTTTTCGAAAATTTTCTGTTTTCGATAAAAATTTTCGAATACTTTATTTTTCGAAAATTTTCTGATCTCGACTAAAATTTTCGAATATTGTATTATTCGGAAATTTTCTGCTCTCGAAATAATTTTGCGAATTTCCGAATATCTTATTTTTTGGAAATTCCACGATCCCGATTAAAATTTACGAATATTTTATTTTTCGAAAATTTTTGTTCTCGAAAGAATTTTGTAAATTTTCGAATATTTTATTTTTCGAAAATTTTCTGTTCTCGAAAGAATTTTGTAAATTTTCGAATATTTTATTTTTCGAAAATTTACTGTTCACGAAATACTTTTGCGAATTTTCGAATATTTTATTTTTCGGAAATTCCACGATCCCGATTAAAATTTTCGAATATTTTATTTTTCGAAAATGTTCTCGAAATAATTTTGCGAATTTTCGAATATTTTATTTTTCGGAAATTTTCTGTTCCCGAATGAATTTTGTGACTTTTCGAATATTTTATTTTTCGGAAATTCCACGATCCCGATTAAAATTTCCGAATATCTTATTTTTCGGAAATTCCACGATCCCGATTAAAATTTTCGAATATTTTATTTTCCGAAAATTTCTTGTTCTCGAACTAATTTTGGGGATTTTCGAATATTTTATTTTTCGAGAATTCCACGACCTCGTATAGAATTTTCGAATATTTTATTTTTCGAAAATTTCTTGTTCTCGAATAAAGATTTTCGAATATTTTATTTTTCGAAAATTTCTGGTTCTCGAACTAATTTCGTGGATTTTTGAATATTTTATTTTTTTGATTATTTTTCCCATCCAAATTTCGACCAATGGAATTGCACCATTCGACGTCACGTGGGGCAAGCTACATGGTATTATACTGATTATTTTTTCAACTCCAATTTCGACCAATCAGAGCGCGGTATTCAACATCACGTGGTACAGCTAGGGTAAAATTATATCGATAATTTTTCGAAAATTTCCCGGCTCGGTTGCTAAGCGATAAACAATAATTTTTTTGACACTTGTAACCTCTGCGAATCTTTAAAACGTCAAGGTACTATTAACGGTCGTCAATATGAGTGAGTCAAAAAAGCGATTTGGTGATGAATCGCTTCAGAACATCGCTAAAAAAATAAAACAAAATGTCCCGGCAAATACAGAAAAGAGTAAAAAATCGATTTGGGCGCAATTCACTGCATTTTGTGCAGAGAGAAAATATGTGTTGGATGCAACATAGGTTTTTGTTCTGATTATGAAATTTCCTTGTCAGAATGATAATTTTTGTCTCATGGTGCAATTCCATTTGTCGCAATTTGAATAGAAAAAATAATCCCCCGAATACCACTCGAGCTTCGAAATTAATCTGATATTTCCCTCCAGGTTCCCTGCAAACAAATAAACTCGTCAAGTTTTCCAGAAAAATCACTCGCGCTACGCGCTCGTGATTTTTTAACCTGGAAAACTTGACTCGTTCATTTGTTTGCAACGAACCTGTCAGGAAATATCCGATAATTTCAAAGCTCTTGTGGTATTACAAGTGATAATTTTTTGATAATTTTGCGTGTTGGTTATATATATAAAGCAAAAAATCATTTAGCCGCGTCAACCATCTGTCAAACTGACAGATTGAATTTTATTGTGGCAGTCAAAGGATTTTTATTTGATATGAGTAGGTTTGGAGTTGAATCCTTGCAAACTATTGATGAAAAAGTAAAGGGAAATGTCCCTGTTAATACGATTAAATCGAAAACCTCAGTCTGGAATCAATATACAAATGTCTATAACAATTGTGTATTTAACTGCAATACTTTAAACATGAATTAAAAGGTTTTTGTTCTGATTATGAAATTTCCTTGGCAGAACGATAATTTTTGTCTCATGGTGCAATTCCATTTGTCGCAATTTGAATAGAAAAAATAATCCCCCGAATACCACTCGAGCTTCGAAATTAATCTGATATTTCCCTCCAGGTTCCCTGCAAACAAATAAACTCGTCAAGTTTTCCAGAAAAATCACTCGCGCTACGCGCTCGTGATTTTTTAACCTGGAAAACTTGACTCGTTCATTTGTTTGCAACGAACCTGTCAGGAAATATCCGATAATTTCAAAGCTCTTGTGGTATTACATGTGAAAATTCCGCAATCCCGGATAAAATTTCCGAATATTTTATTTTTCGAAATTTTTTCGTTCTCGCACTAATTTTGTGCATTTTCGAATATTTTATTTTTCGAAAATTCTACGATCTCGGATTAAAATTTTCGAATATTTTATTACTCGAAAATATTCTGTTCTCGAAATAAGCTGGTGAATTTTCGAAGGCTTTATTTTTCGAAAATTCTCGTTCTCGATTAACTTATGAATTTTCGAATATTTTAATTTTCGGAAAGTTCTGGCTCCCGACTTCCCTCCCCGCGACGCTCATGAAGCGGTCACGGCCGAGCGATGATACCGTTAATCCCTCTATTGTTTCGGCTTCGGCAGTTACGATGAGTGATCCCGATTTTCGACAAACAATTTTTTTTTGTACGGTTCACGGAAAGCTCCTGTGGTCTCTCGCTCTCGCTATCCGAAATCAACGATTTCGGAGAGACTTCGTCTTGGACCTTCGCCGTGAACGGTCGAAGCAGTCCGGATACGATTTCGTTGCGATCTCGACTGTGAAATACTTTTCACATGTTCCCGTAAATAATAATTTGTTCTCGAGATAAATTACCAGAATTTTATATTTATTTCGCAGATTTAATTCAGCATTTAAATTTTCATTCTTTTAATTTTGATTTCGGAATTGATTTTCAATTTCAATGGAATCTTTGACTTTGGAATCTCTTCTTGTTCCCGATTGGAATTTAGTTCTCGATTTAGTTTAAAATAACTGGTCTCGAACTATCTTTCGTTCTCGATAAGAAAATTGTTTCTGACTTTGTTCTCAATTGATTTGGTAATTAAAATTTTTTTTTATAAAATTTTTGCCGTTCTCGATTAGTTTACGATTCCGAATCGTCTCAGTTCTCGATATACCGAAAAAGATTATTTTTTTAAATTTCTTCTCTATTTGCTTATTTTTTTTGGTGCTCTCGTTTATCATTAGTTCTCGCGTGTTGCGGTCCGGAGGATTTTGGGCCTGGCGATCTTGCAGGGATACGCCGGATTCCCTGCTCGCCGAGGGTACCAACTCTGTACCGACCCGATATGCTCTCGATTTTGGAGATTTATTCTCCATAAGCTAACGTAAATACTTGTTCTCGAATTTTTCTATTTTTGATGGATTTTGATCACGCATTAATTCCCGAGCTCCGAATTAATTCTCGATTTCGAACTGGAATTAACGTTCGAGTTTCGAATTGATTTCGATTTAAAGAAAAATTGGGTTGTAATTAATCCAAGATCCCGATTCGAAGTTAACTTTACGATCTCGAGTTTTCCTGCTGTATAAGCGGAATTGTCTCTCGTGCGACTCGTTCGCGGGTTTTCGACGCAAATAACTTGCAGAGTTCTCGACGAATTATCAGCTGGAGCACTGATTAATTCGATAGATTAATTTAAGATTTTTGTTTGCGTCGTTCTTGTGTTGTCCATTTTTTTTGTTTGTTTTGTTCTTGTATTGTCCATTTTTTTCTCCGTTTGTTTCGTTCTTGTTTCGTCCTTTTTTGTTTTTTTTTGTTTTTTTACTATAGTTATTGTATTGTCTCGTGTTGTGCTTGACGATTTCAGTCGCACAACCCTTCTCGTACCGAGATGGCTGTCTTTTCTCGTGCCGAGATGGCAAGCCTCTCGCGTGTTCTCGACTCACTCGCGAATCTTTAAGAATTCGTTCAAGCTACCGTACGCAACCAGCGAGTGAGATATTAGCTACCGAATATTGCTATCGAGGTGCGCTACTGACGCTCACGATAGGCAAGCTGAAAGTTTTCTTTCTACGATAACTTCAGTGTTCTCGATGTGCGTAATGTCCGACGAGTTTCGTTATTTAAACTCCGACCATTACGGCTCCCGTTGAAAACCCTGAGGTCCACCCAAAATAGGATCATCAAAGGGGAAGCTCTCGTAAGAGAGGCTTCGAGCTTATCGCTACCGTACCGTAATGAGGTCGTAAGACCTAGCTCCCGTACAGAGGTTTCGAGCCTCAGTTACCGAAAATGGGTCGCAAGACCCAGCTTTCGCAACTTGGGACCCCAGGTCCCAGTTCCCGACAGGATGGGCCCTAGGCCCCGGCTCTCGACGCACGGGTCAACCGAACCGGCTCCCGAGCAAGGACGGACAAAACCTCAGCTCTCGTACCCCAGGAACATCTGCCGGGATGGCGGACCTCGGAAGAATCGCTCCCGACATGGACGACCCTCGGAAGGACCCTCACGTCTACGTTGGTACCGTTACGCTCCCGTTACACATTCTGTTTATTGTCCGTCCCTATCAATAAGTATCACAAGAAATGTACAATTGAATTATCTTCTCGTTTCGCTAGAGTACGCTCGCGTTAATCCCGAATTACCCACGACCATTATTAGCTACCGACCGTAACCAGTGGGTAATGCCAAACAAGCTACCGATAAATTTTTCTTGTTATTACTTTTGTTTATTCCTCTAGGAATACATTATTTATTTCTCGTGTTTTGAGTTGAAAACTCAGGGCAGCTCACGACCTACCTACAAATCTGATTTCGCTCTCGTATGGTAACACTGGGTAGGAAATATCTCGTTCACGAAAAACAGTAATGTTGATTACGATACTTGTTCCCTAATCCGTGGAATTTCAACGGAAACCGAAACCCACAATGCAGTTCCGAACTGTGGTTACGTTTGGTTTTGTGAAGCTACCGTTCCCAATCCCTAAGCCGTAACCACCCTTAAGGGGTGGGGAGTTGTGACGTGATTTTTTGGAAATCACGATCACAAGGGCTTGTGTTATCGTTACTTGCTATTTTTCGGCGTTTTCGAGCTGCTTTCCCTCGAATTTACGTTCTCGCTTTAACTGAGAATTATAATTCTTAGGTTTTGTTATTGTGGTTGTAAAGTTTCGGTAGATCGGTGCACTCAAATCTGTCGCGAGGATGAGAGCTCAAAGAAACGAGCAGCCCGGCAGACAAGAGTCACCGAACGAGTCTTGCGATTAGTTGTAGACCGGTGTAAATCCGGCGCCCTATTGAGATTATGTATTGCGCTAGAGAACGGGAGGAGTTTTGTTGGTTTTTTGCAAAGGATGGACCATCCTGTTGCAGTGTAGTGCATAAGTGTGCTGATTAGGCCCGTTCTCGCGCGAAGCATTAAGGGAGGCGATCGTATAGATTTCGAAAATGTTACCGGCATGATTTGCGTTCCCGTTATAGTTACGAGGTGATTCGAGGGAGAGGGCAGTAGTTCTCGAGTAAGGGATTTTGGGAGGGATTCGTAATTATTATGACGAGATTTCGATGATTGCTGGAGACAATCAGTCTGGCTCGGGACACCGCCGAGGTGCCTCGGGTCTAATTAAGCGCTCCCGTATTGACGGTTTTTCTGTCGTTCGCGCGCGCGTCTTTCGCGTAGTTCTCGCGCTCCGTATAGTGTATCGCGTATTCGCGTGCGCTCAGAGTGACTATTCTCGGGTGATTTTATTTAATAAAATCAATTGATTGTTCTCGCTCATCGTGTAGTGCAGCCAGTGCACTCACGGTTCCCGTGATTCCTCTGGGATTTTGTTATCGTTCCCCGGAATTAGCAGCAATAATTTTGGGTGAGTTGTTCTCGCATTTTAATTAATTTAATCGAATATTTTCGATTAAAGATCTCGTTCCAAGAAAGCTATTTACTGGGTCATACCTCGACCCTCTCTACCACAACCTAGCAGTCTGAGCGGCCGTGCATTTCCGCAACCGTTCGTTCTCGCTAGCGCATCCAGTTGCGTTTGTTAATTTTACGCGACCCCAAAAATTAACTAAGCTACCGTTTTCTTTGATTTGGTTCTCGATCGTTAGCTTTTGCTCCGGGCTTTCGATTTTATTGGTATCGATCCTGATCACCTCGATTCCTCGGGCATACCGGTTAGTTAATACCGGTGAAACAAAAATTAACTGGCGCCCACCAGGTTTGCGGATGCGCGAACGAGAGTGGACGGCCGAAGGTGACCGTATCGTGATGCAGTTCCCGAATAAAATTTGATTTTATTTGTTACCGATTATGCTCACGAAAAATACGTCACAATATTTTAACGACAAAATAATAAAGAGTGTAAGTCCATTCAATCAAATTTAGTGCGAAATAAAAAAAAATATAACCGGACCAGCCGGCTGGGTCAACCCATTGCAGCAAAACCAGATTTGAGGGTTTCACACTCTGCACTTGATCCAGAGCAGTCTTCATTGAATCAAGCGCAGAGTGTAAAACCCCTAAATCTTTATTTTGATAAAACCGGATGACTCAATCGGTTGGTGCAGTAACATTTTTTTTTTATTTCGCAGTAAATTTGGATCGTTCGGAGACGCATTGGGTTATCCATCTCCTATCACCGTATCGTCGCATCGTCGCACTGAGCAGGTTATGACACCTCGCTGTCAGCTGACGTCCGCGCGAGTTTCACTTTGATACTTATTAACGTGAAACTCGTGCGAACTTCGCCGAACTTCGACAAATGACAATAGCACACACACACGGATAACCCGAGAACTGTCAAGTCCAGGCATTAATGAATAGCACTGTACATATACTAATAAGCCTAAACATCATCTTTAAACGTCACTATAAAATGAGACTGAAAGTTGCAGTATCGACCTCTGATTCGTCAATCGAGTTTTAATGCATCGTATGCATGTAGAAATGCAGCCGAACGCATGCGTCTGATATACTTTGAGCATAGAAGGACTGTATGCTTTTGCCCACGTTTTTCAGAGCGTGGATGTATGCGATTGTATTGGAACTCTGATTAACAAACAGTTTAATTTGCATCTTTCTTGTAGACCTAGCTTTCAGAGTACATATATCAATAATCTTAAGCATTATTTTTACACGTCACTATAAAATGAGACCGAAAGTTGCAGTATCGACTTCTGATTCGTCAATCGAGTTTTAATGCGTCATATGCATGTAGAAATGCAGCCGAAAGTATGCGTCTGCTGTGCTTTGAGCATAGAAGGACTGTATGCTTTTGCCCACGTTTTTCGAAACGTGGATGTAGATGATTGTGCTGGAACTCTGATTAACGGAAGAAGTTTAAACTGCACCTTTATTTAGCGTGTCTGTCACATAGCAGTTCAAAATGGGTCAACAGGTCTGGGATTCGAATTCCGCAAACATCATTTATTTTAGTTCGTTACGAAAATATCATATCTATGGACGATATGCCTTTTTGAGTTTTTAGATATTAAAAAAATAATAAAAATTAATGCCATTTTTATCCTTAGAGCTACCTTGGCCAGCCACTGGTGATAACTAACAGTCACAACAGCAATGTGCAAAGTTCTACTTTGCATCCTTATATCGAAAACGTTTATAAATCACAAATGAATATTTTAATTGGGTACAAAATAAAGTGAAATAATCAAACTCACGTAAAATCCGAACCGCTTTACTCATCACAACAAATTTAATTCGATAGCTGAAAGTTCTTTCGAGCTACAGGGTTCATGCACCTTCTTCAAAATTTTAAAAATCTTATAAACATAAAATGCATGAACCGATTCTTATAAAATTCATACCAATTGAAGATTAGCTAGTACCGTAAATGGTGTTTAAATTTATGTTGATTTGGTCGATTGCCTTAAAAGGTATGGTAATATGAATTTCAGGTCTTTCATCACATACACACAAAGTGTGGGTTAATCGTTCATTATCGCACCGAGTTGAGTAAATATATACATTGCTATGCCTTAGCTTTTCTTTATGCCAAAATACTTGAACACATGTATAGGAGAATTTGGATCATCGATAAAAATATTTCATGAGAAGTACATGAGAAGCACCTTTACGAAGGTTGCGTTCAAGGATTATGTCAGCGAGGAAGTTCGTGACACTTACGTGAAAGGTCAACATACGCAATATTTGCGTCAAAAGTCATATTAAAAAGTACAAGAGTCGTACCGGAAAAGTACATGCGAAATTCATATTTAAAATAATCGCGTTATACTGTAAGCTTCCGGGTCACCGAAGAAGTACACATAAAGTTCTTAAAATGTACATATTCGAAATTTTTACGGATAATGGTTCGGGTTGAAAAATACAGGAAACATAGGAGAAGAGTTCATATTGAAAATAGCTGCATTAAACAGTCAGCGTTCGTGCCAGAGCGGAAGTACACAATCAGTGCCTTAAATGTTTATCTTTCAATCGTCGCGTAAACTTTTCGTGACGAAAAGTACATGAGATACACGTAAAAAGATTATGCGTAACCCGCATTTAAGATAGTTGCTTTTGAGTTCGCTGCATCGAGGAAGTAAGTTTTTGCGTGTAAATTTTGCAGCGAAAAGTACAGGAGACATACAGCAAAAGAAGATGAGAAATTCGTATTCCTAATAGTTGCGCTAAACTGTAAGTGTTCGCGTCAGCTCGGAAGTACACGAAAAATGCATGAAAGGTCTATACTTTCGATTATTGTGTGTAAGATTCGTATCAAGAAGTACAAAAGATATCCGTGAACCGTACATGTAAAGTCCATATTTGCGATAGTTGCGTTCAAGGTTCGCTCCAGCGTGGAAGTACACGATCAGTGTGTGAAAAGTTCACATTTAAAACGTTTGCGTTAATCTTTCGTGTCAAAAAGTATATAGGTAGAAATTTCATGTGAAATCCGTATTTAAGATAGTCGCATTTGGAGTTCGCGTCATCGAGGAAGTACTTGAAACGTCCATACTTCCAATTTTTGCGTATAAAGACCGTGTTGAGAAGAACATAATACCTGCGTAAAAAGTACATGCGAAATGAGTATTGAAGATGTTTGCCATGGAGACTAGAGTAAAGGAGACCGAACGCTTATGGCGCGAGGTCTAGAATTTTGGTCTACAAAACGGGCCTACGTTTTAGTTCCAGTTGTCACTACAAGCGTCGCTCCGATCGTTGAGTTCCACGGTGAAGTTAGCGCTTGGTCGATAAACGATATTCAATTTCTGATTAGAGATTCCAAAGTAACTCGATAGCGAAGCGCGTTGAGTAAGGGCGTTCGTGTCCGTGAAGTTCACGAATCAAATCTTTATGCAAGAATTTTTTTTTTTTTTTTAATTACAGCAAATACCGTTTTAAAGTATCGAAATATCCTTTTATTTTTCTTTCGTTTCATAGCTAGCGGCAAGTAATTTATATACTTACAATTGTTAAACAACATTTTGGTACAGATAAATGATATTGAATTACTGATTAACGATAGCAAAGTGACTCGATAGCGAAACGCGTTGAGTAAGGGTGTTCGTGACCGTAAGTTTGACGGATCAAATCTTTATGTAAGCATTTATTTTTTTTTTTTTTAATTAGAGGAAATACCGTTTTAAAGTGTCGGAATGTCCACCTTTTATTTTTCAGTTTACAGTTCATGTTTTAATCGACCCAAAATTTACTTAATTAGTTACAATAATTATACATTCTTGATAAAGAAAAAAAATGCATGAGGAAAAAATGGATCCGCGAACCTTCCGAATACGAAGCTTGTATTTACGCGCTTCGCCGCCGCGTCGCTTTACGTTAGGTGTTCAGTTACTCGATATCGTTTATCTGATATAATTTCTGTTATGGAATTTGGACAATTAGCATCACCTACCGACTTAAAAACTGGCAATAATCGCCTTTCAATCTGAACAAACTAAAATAACTTGTTTATACTTTTCGCGTACAGATGCTATACCTCTCGCCCCCAATGATACGACGGTTTTATACGAAACGCACAATTAAACGATCCTTAAAGCGCCTCCAGGTGACAGTAGGACAGAATCCAATAATTAGTCAATCCGTAATTACGTGTAAACTTAATGTATTCGAGTATGATCGCGTAAGTACGAACGTAGAAGAATGCTCTGTTCAAAATTCCCGCTCTCTGGGATCTAATCGTACGCAGCGCCTCTATCGGCGAAAGCTAAAATAATTTTGGCCCATTTCATCGACCATCCGCTCAGCACTACGTTCGGTCTCCTTTACTCTATCCTCCATGATGTTTGCGTTCCGGGTTTGTATTATCAAGGAATTTAATATCAAACTATATAAATAATGAAATATACCGGTACTTTTGAATAATATTAGTTTTTGCGTCCATGTTTGTAAGAAATTACAATAGTCAAAGAAGGGCTGAAATGAGAATCTTGAAAAAAAAAAAAAAAAAAAAAATCACGGTAACAAAGCTGCGTTTGGGACGAAGCAAAAAACAAAGTCAACATTATTTAAATATATATATTTTCGCTTCCGACGTTCAAAACGTCGAGAAAAGTGGTTTAGAAAAAATGTCCGTATATACATGTGTGTGTGTGTGTGTGTGTGTGTGGGTTTCGAAAGTTCAATCGCCTCTTACTCAGTAACCCTTTCAGCGATCGGGCTTAAATTTGGCACGCAAGTGAAGCTGTTGTCTCGCTTTCAATCTTGCAATTTTTTACTAAATATACGCAGCCATTTTGATTTTATGTAATGTTTAATGATTTAGCTAAATAGTTCTTCATAACTGAAGATACATCAAGAGACGCGGCAGCGTCTCGAGACAAGTACATTTACACTGCCGCAGATCATTTACTCGAGCCAACTTGTTTTGGCCACTTTTTTTCGAGGTTAATATGTTATATTGATAAAATGATAGCGTTTTCAAGTCTTTTTCAGATATAATCAGATACTATAGGCCAAAATAATTCGTTTAAGACCAAAACGAGCGTTCTACGTTCAGTCGTTTAAGTGATATGGTCATTTATATTTGAAAACTTCTCTGAAATATTACACTTTTTCAGTGGTCGACTCTGTGACTTCGCACACCGATCTTTCGCAACCTGCCAACCACTATGTTTCGCAACCTACTAATCACTATAAGAAAATCATAACGTCATCCAGTGATGAGCTAGTTTATGAAATACACGGCGAAGCAATAGTATATACATTGTTAATGTTAATAAACGATTGCTCCACAGCTTTGGTCTTCAGGTCAATTCGTCCACATTTTCCGATGTCCAGGTCGACCGCTCCGTAGTTTTTCGTGTCCAGGTCGACGGCTCCGCAGTTTTCGTTGTCCAGGTCGATCTCTCCATAGTTTTAGGTGGCCAAATCAATTCCTCCATAGTTTTCGATGTCCAGGTCGACCTCTCCATAGTTTTCGGTGTCCAGGTCGACCTTTCCATAGTTTTCCATATCCAGGTCGATGTCTCTATAGTATTCGTTGTCCAGGTCGACCTCTCCATAGTTTTCGGTGTCCAGGTTGATCTCTCCATGGTTTCAGATATCCAGGTCGACCTCTCCATAGTTTTCGTTGTCCAGGTCGATCTCTCCATAGTTTTAAGTGTCCAGGTCGATTCATTCATAGTTTTAAGTGTCTAGGTAGATTCCTCCATAGTTTTCGATGTCCAGGTCGACATCTCCATAGTTTTCGGTATCCAGATCGACCTCTCCATAGATTTAGGTGTCCAAGTCGATTTCTCCATAGTTTTCGATGTTCAGGTCGACGGCTCCGTAGTTTTCGTTGCCCAGGTCGATCTGTCCATGGTTTCAGATGTCCAGGTTGACCTCTCCATAGTTTTCCATATCCAGGTTGATGTCTCCATAGTTTTCGTTGTCCAGGCCGACGTCTCCGTAGTTTTCGGTGTCTAGGTCGATTCCTCCATAATTTTCGATGTCCAGGTCGACGATTTCGTAGTTTTCGTTGTCCAGGTCGATCTCTCCATGGTCTCAGGTGTCCAGATCGACCTCTCCATAGTTTTTGGTGTTCAGGTCAATCTCGTCATCTCCATAGTTTTCTATGTCGCAGTTGATCTCTCCATAGTTTTTGGTGCCTTCAGAGTTGAACTCTGCATAGTTTTCAGTGCCTTCAGTGTTGAACTCTTCATAATTTACATTGTACACATCGATTTCTTTATAGTTCAGGTGTCTAGGTCTATCTCTCCATAATTTCCGATGTCCAGGTCGACCACTCCCTAGTTTTTGGTGTCCAGGTCGATGTCTCTATAGTTTTTGGTTTGCGGTTATAACTGACGGAGAACTGTTAGTCTTGAAAAGCCTATTCTTAGTTAAAATTTGCAAAAGTCTTACGACTTAAAAAAAATGTATTGCAATCAACAGTAACCTTTTTTGGAATTTCTTGAGATAACCGCAGCTTAGCTGCACAGCATAACTAAACGGTACGCATACGATTTAACGATCTATGTTCTGTTAAAAAAAATTAACAATTGTGTTGTACAAAAAACAAGCAACCGCAAAAAAGAAATTTACATTACAGTTTATGTTACCGACCGAGTAGCAGCACATTATCTTGCAGTGGGACATAAATTTTGAAACTATGAATTGATATTTGGTCAATATTATAAAATCCATCTCGGTAAGCGGAAGGAGAATAAGAGGAACCCTATATTTATTATTTGTTGTGCTAATAAATATGCATGCTAAAGAATATATAAAAGAATGCAAGTGAAATGCAAGTTCCCTTATTCTGAATTGATTGGTCGCAAGAAATAGCAAAAACTTTGCAAAAAGAAGTGAAATCCACCAAAAAAACCCTCACGGGTAAAAAATTGAGACAAGTACATTTACGTGAGTGGTATCTAATACCCCCAAAAACACAGTGTGTCAAAAACTTGAGCCATAAACTATGTATAGGTACAAAAAGTTGTGAAATAAACTAAAAATATATTCAGCATGTCAAGTACATGTTGTACAACATATATATACATTATATACGTGTATATAAATAGTAGTTTTAATATCAACTAAAAAGAATTTCTCGCATTTAAAGGAAAAAAAATGAGTAACAAGCAAAAATCATAAATTGAGAACAAAAATTAATGAATAAATAAATTTCAACATCTCAAAAAATTATATGGAAGTACTTGGCGAGTTTCTATGCTAATATGACCATTGAATAATGGTGAACCATATAGGATATTTAGCAAACTTGCCAAGTGCTTCCATTTAATTTTTTGAGATGTTGAAATTTATTTATTCATTAATTTTTGTTCTCAATTTATGATTTTTGCTTGTTACTCATTTTTTTTCCTTTAAATGCGAGAAATTCTTTTTAGTTGATATTAAAACTACTATTTATATACACGTATATAATGTATATATATGTTGTACAACATGTACTTGACATGCTGAATATATTTTTAGTTTATTTCACAACTTTTTGTACCTATACATAGTTTATGGCTCAAGTTTTTGACACACTGTGTTTTTGGGGGTATTAGATACCACTCACGTAAATGTACTTGTCCCAATTTTTTACCCGTGAGGGTTTTTTTGGTGGATTTAATATTGTTTGGTATTGAATTTCGACAAGATCGGTAACGCAGTTTGGATGTTACGTCATTTTTAGTTTAAAAAAAATAACGTTTTCGCTCCAGTTTCCGCAAAACTCAAAGAAGAAAGTCAAACAATAGCGACATATGGAAATATGATGCAATGGTATTGGTTCAGATTTTATGGAATTTTTAATTTGTCAGGAAAGGGAATTTTGAATTTTTCTGAAAACTTTAATAAATCTTGAGATAGCGAGTTTCAAATTTTGCACGTAAACGAAACAATCTTCAATATATAATGTAGTGAGGAACGGTATGAAACTTTTGATTTTATAGAATATTAAATTATTACAAAAATGTATGTTATCACATTTACTTTCGGAAACGCTCTAATAATAACGAAATAACGGAATAACTAAATAAAAAAAGCGAACTCATAACATGCTTATTTATCTGTTTAAAATAAGAATGCAAAATGGAACCTTCCCCATAGCTCCCTCATTATTTTTCGCTTTTTACGAAGCTTCCTCTATGAGGAAGTGAAAATTGATTAACATACTTCCTTATTTTTTAATTAATTTCTAATAACTATTACGACATACACTAACACTTATTTTCTATCGCAGTGCCAAAATGTGCGGTGTGCTGTGCTGAAGATGCAGATACTGTTTTATACCCTGCGGACACAATGTATTTCGTAGTCAATGCGCATTGAAATTGTTTGCGGAAGAAGATCCTCGATGCCCCTACTGTCGGCAGACAATTCAACAATACATACGCACCTACAGCCGAATTGGATAATTTATTGATCTCCGTATTTTTTTAGTAAGTTACCTCGACTTGTTAACCGGGGATACCCGTAAAGTTGGCTTAAAACGGTATCAGTTCAATAGAGGCCGCGACGGAATTTTTTAATTTTCTTGTTTTGATCATTTTTTTCAGTGAAAATTCTCATGTATATGTGACGATCAAAAGGTCGTTTAAATAACTATTACACGCGTGGAGTCCCAAAATATATGTATTAGCCAAAAGGTAATGAGGAGAAGTGCACGTTACAACGGTTCGGGAAGAAGTGAAGAGATTGAATGCCCACACGCTGGGTCCGTTGAGTTGGGCCCTTGGGCCCGCTGCGTATCCCTGCGCCAGTGATAAGGCGGCCGTCGCGCGCTTGGATGCTGCGCGGCGGTCGCCCTGAGCGTGAGATCGCTGATGCAGCATTTTATATAAAGAAAGATTGAATATTCAATATTAAGGGACCGTTACACTCCCCCTCTTTAAAGAATCAATGCTCCCGCATTGAGGGGTTTACAAAAAAAAAATGAAGTTCCGTGTGACTCTATATAACACAAGTGTGGTATGAATGGTATTGGTAGTGTTGGAATGTGTATGTGTTTATTTATGTGTAGTTCTTCTTTCTTCTTGTTTCCTGCCGTGGTGACCTGTTTTCTTTTCCCTTCCTTTCGCATCTTGGGTGTGGTGTTGGGATTTCCCTGAAAGTTCCGTCAATTGATTTCTATTTATTGGTCCTCTTATCTTCAGCCTGCTTTGTTATTCCAGAGGATTCTATGTAATTTTCGATGATCTGAAACTGAAATATTTTAGTTGTTCGTGTTAGTGGGGAGGGGTTGTTATGTGACTGTAGGTTAGGTCAGGGTTTTCACATATAAGAGAAGAGAAAAAAAAAAATATTTTGTTTGCCCATCGCTCATGTCCGGATCTCGGTACAGCTTATTCTCTCTTCGTTTAAGTAGACAGTTTCCTTTCTCTCCTCCTTTTCTTTTTCTAACGTTTATTCCGGTTTGTTTGTCGAGGGATTCCTTTCCTTTACTCATTTATTCCACTCGGCTTCATTCGGTCCTACGTTGTCTAAAACATTCTAAAAATCTGATTAGTTTTGGTAAGGGGGTTAGTAGGAATGACCTGTTAATACGGATGTGGTGAGGATCGATTGTATGGTTAACTTAATGGGAATGAAAAAGGGTACAATAGCGAGGTAATATATAGCGTGCGTGCAAGACATGTTTCGATCATCGTTTAACATCCTCCCTTATCCGTAAAAGGAAGTAATATATAAAAAAAATATACGGTCCGCTGTTGCTAACCCAGGGAGAAAGGGGGGGGGGGGGTAAGAGAGAGAAAAAAAAACGAAACTCATGTGTTCTTCTCGAAGCATAACAACGGTGGCAACCAACCTTATAAGTCTTACAACTATTTGATTATAAATGTAGCGTTATGGACGCAGCTTAGCTCAAAAATGCTGAGACTTCGTTGTGTTATAGTTATTCTTATTCTTCCCTATCTAATTTCTCCGTCCTTCGCAACGGGTTTCATGGGAGCGCGTTACGGTCATATCTTAATTCGTACATGGTTTTGCGCGTTGGTTGGCGTGGTTGTCCACTTCGGAGTACAATCTGTTTAGTGCCTCTCGGGGCCTTAATGCCCCTGCGTGGCATCTGAAACATATGCCCGTTTTATTTTATCTATATGGACCGTTCTTGTAGCATCGTCTCTGATACTTAAAACTACGTTATTCCGATCTAGAGTCTTTAGAATTTTGTACGGGCCCGTCCAATGAGCGTCGAATTTTCCGATCCGCGGTTCCTTTTGCAAATATACTAGTTCGCCTTCCCTAAATTCTGATTCCTTTACTTTCTTATCATAGTATTTCTTAGTTCTCTCCTTATATCTAATCGCTTTCTCTAAAACTAATTGGCGAACTGCTTTGAAGTTTGCGTTCAAATTTGCCATGTAGTCGTCGTACGTAATTGTTCTTTCGAGTGGCGGAAATTCAGACGGTACTTGTGCCAATCTGCCAAAAACTAACTCGAAAGGGGTAAATCCCGTGCTTTCATGAACACTAGTGTTGTGCGCGAATGCCGCGAGTGTTAAGAGCTCGTCCCATTCTTTTCTTTTACTGATAAAATGTTTTATGTACTCCACGAGAGTATGGTGGCTGCGCTCGATTGCTCTATTAGATTGTGGATGATATGCGGTTGTTTTATATTGACGGATCTGAAAAAACTCTGCGAAGTCTTTGAACATTTCCGACATGAAGTTCCTTCCTTGGTCCGTCAGTATTGCGCGAGGCGCTCCAAATGTAGTGATCAGCTTATCACACAGCTCTTGAAACATCGCTAGTGGTTTGGCAGCTTAATGGTACGGCTATGCTGAATTTGCTAAATAAATCAAGAATAGTGAGGATATATATATATCCTCTGCTAGTTTCAGGCAAGGGTCCAACGATGTCGATGGCTACTTTGTCGAATGGTTTTTCTGGGGTGTCCGTAAGCACCATTGGCGCCTTATTTCTGACTCGGACCAACTTATTTGTTTGGCACTCCGGGCAATATTTGATGAATTTTTTAACGTCCGCTCTCAATCCTCTCCAATAATATTGCGTTAGAATGTGCTGATACGTTTTTTCAATGCCTTTGTGACCACCCAAATTTGAAGCGTGTAGTTCTTTTATGATATTTTGTCGGTTATCCTGCTCTGGAACGATTGCAAGACCTTCGCATAGCGTTATTCGTATATCAGCTCCTAATGTCAACAGACGCAAGTGACTTTTCATGTTTGACCACAGAAGCGAGTTGATTATTTCGGGGTCCTTTGAAATTGTACAGGACTGCAGCTTGTCTCTCTTCAATATTTTCACGAGGACGGTCAGGCATTTCTTAACCATGTGCGCGGTGGTAATATCGGTAGATTTTCCCTTACAAAACATCACAAAATAGCATTCGTTTTCGCTCTGGCAGATAAGAATATTTCCCATTATGGGATTTTGCATTAATAACATTTCACGACTAATTTTCTTCTTTTCCACGAGTATCTTAGTAACTGTAGTATTCATTATACAATCTGCTGATACGAAAAATGCTAAATTATCCTCGTTTGCCAAAATGTTGCTTTGCACGATTTTGATGTTATCTCGCAGATGGATATCCTCCGCTATTGTTGCGCTTCTGGTGACTGGATTCCTTTCCGGACAAGTGAGTCGTTTCCTATGGTATTGGGGTGGCTGATACGGAAGATCGGTACCCGAATCGTCAGACCTACTCCCCGATGATATTTGTTCTCTGCAGTCCTTACTTGGTCCGACACGCGTTTCATCTGGTGATTTCCTTTGTGGCTGAGTCTCTTCCCAAACAATTTCTGCTGAAGGTGGGAAATCATGCGAAGACGGCGTTGGTGAACGAAATTGCGGTGAGACTTCTGGTGTTATGGTCGTTTCTGTTGTTGGTGATTTCTCATGTAGCGAAAATCCTTCGAAATCTGGAGCTAGTGGTGGCGTATTTCCTTCCTGCAGTGCCATGTTTTCCGTTGGTGTGGTAACTTCCTGGACATTTGTTGATGCTGGATTTTGCGATTTTGTGGCTTTCTTTTCATCTATTTGTATAGCTTTTTTGACTGCGTCCGCTTGTTCTTGAGGTGTAAAGCCTTCGAGTTCCATTTCCTCGGGAGATAGTAGTGTACTTTTTCCTTTTGCCGCTGTCGTTTTTTCCGTTGCAACTGTCCGCTCGGGTGGTGTAAAGCCCTTGAAATCTAGGATTGGTGGTGGTGAGGATGTTGTATGCATTTCTTCTTCCAGTACTTGCGGAGTCGTTTCGTTTGAAGCTTCCTCTGAAGATGAGCTTTCCTGCGTTTCCTTTGCATATGTACACCCTGGATTAGTTCGCCGTTTAGTCCAGCGTGTTTTTACTTTTTTCTTCTTCTTAGGTTTTTTTGGTTGCACCAATTTTTGTGGGGGATTGGATGTTGATCGTGCGGCTGGAGGATCTGTTTGACGAGTTAACGTTGAAATTGTCTCTTGCTGTCCCGGTTCCTGAGAATACCGGTACTCTGGTGTCATTTCGGGCGAAAGGTAACCTGGTTTATCCTCCTGTGATGAGTTTGACGAATCTGAGTCCCGAATTTCTGCTTCCACTGCTCCTTCGATTTTTGGATTTTCGGCCTTTTGATGTTGTGACGAATCTTCTGCTGTTCGCTGCACCGAGCTTGTTTTTGGTTCTTCCCTTGACGAATTTCCTCTTTCCATTTCTTTTGATAAACTGTCTTCCCTCTTATTTTTTTCTGATACCTCGTCTTGATTCTCATTTTCTTCTGATACTTCGTTTTGTTTCTTATTTCCTCCTGTTTCGATTTCTTTTTTGTTTAATGATCTTTCTTCTTTAGACAATTTATCTTTGTCTTCTTCTTTAGATAATTTATCTTTTTCTTCTTCCTTAGACAATTTATCTTTTTCTACTTTTTTAGATAATTTATCCTTTTCTTTTTCTTTAGACAATTTATCTTTTTCTTCTTCTTTTGACAAGTTATCTTTTTCTTCTTCTTTAGATAATTTATCTTTTTCTTCTTCTTTAGACAATTTATCTTTTTCTTCTTCTTTTGACAAGTTATCTTTTTCTTCTTCTTTAGATAATTTATCTTTTTCTTCTTCTTTAGACAATTTATCTTTTTCTTCTTCTTTTGACAAGTTATCTTTTTCTTCTTCTTTAGATAATTTATCTTTTTCTTCTTCTTTAGACAAGTTATCTTTTTCTTCTTCTTTAGATAATTTATCTTTTTCTTCTTCTTTAGACAAGTTATCTTTTTCTTCTTCTTTAGATAATTTATCTTTTTCTTCTTCTTTAGACAAGTTATCTTTTTCTTCTTCTTTAGACAAGTTATATTTTTCTTCTTCTTTAGATAATTTATCTTTTTCTTTTTCTTTAGACAGTTTATCTTTTTCTTCTTCGATATTTCTTCGTTTGTTCTCGTGCTCGTCTGATTCGTCTGATCGTATCCGCTTCCTCCGGGCTGCTTCCTCGTCCTCATTCTCGTGTTCTGTTGGCGTACTCATTCCAACGTACTCGCTAGCAGTTGAATCTATGTTAAATGTGGTTTCATCCTTCCTTACTGTTGATAATGCGGGTGGTTGTTCCGTTTCGAGACATTCCGTATTCGTGTCACTTGTTGGCTCACCGGAAGATCCTTCTAGTTCACATAGTCGTTTCCTAGGCGCTGGGTTTCCAGATGATTCGTCAGCTGTTGAACGCCCTCGAACGGCTGATGGTGCTTGATGATGAGTCTTCTGTCTATTTTCATCGGGTTTTTCGGTATCGCTTGATGTGCTCTCGTGAGGTCTTATTGGTAAAATCGACACAGGATTCCTGGAAAGCGCATCCGCCACGACGTTCAGTTTTCCGGGCTTATGATGTATCTCATAATTGTAGTCGTTCAGAATTGCTTGCCATCGCTGTAGCTGTTGAGGTGGTTCGTCCTTGCTTGTGATGTATGTGAGCGCTCTATTATCCGTTACGAGGACAAAATGTCGTCCATACAAATAGGTGCTAAAATGTTGGATTGCGTTGACTACCGCCAGTAGCTCTTTTTTCAAGGCGTCGTAAGATGTTTCGGACTTAGACAGCAACCTGGAGTAGAAGGCCACTGGATGATCAAAATTGTTGTGCTTTTGACTGAGTACAGCGCCTATGGCATAATTTGATGCGTCAGTCGTGAGCGTGTACTCCTTCTTCTCATTCGGATACCGCAAGATTGGTGCTTCTGTGATTCTCCGCTTAAGATGTTCGAAAGCTGCTTGGCATTCCTCAGTCCAATCAAAGTTCGCCTCCTTCTTCAGCTGGCGTGTCATTGGTATAGCGATTTCGGCAAAATCGCGTACAAACCTGCGGTAGTATCCTGCGAGTGCGACAAACTGCTTTATGTTTTTCTTGTCCGTTGGTACTGGAAACTTCTCCACTGCTAGCACTTTTTCCGGGTTTGGTTGGACTCCTTTGTCCGAAATCACATGTCCCAGATAACACACTTGCCTGTTTAAAAAATGACATTTATCTGTTTGCAAGGTCAGCTCGGCTGCGGTTAGTCTTTTGGCTAAACTATGGAATTTTTTCTCATGTTCTTCGAGAGTGTTCGCATAGATAACAATGTCATCCAAGTACACAAATAGGTCTGTGCCTTGGAGACCCGACAAAACCACATCCATCAGTCGCTGAAAAGTTGCTGGACCATTGCTGAGCCCAAACGGCATGCGATTGAATTCGAAATGTCCGTTGGGTGTTGAAAAGGCTGTCTTTTGTTTGTCTTTTTCGTGAACCTGGATCTGGTGGAAGCCAGACGCCAGATCGAATGTCGAAAAATAACGAGCGTTACCCAGTTGATCCAATATGTCCAAGATGTTTGGTAATGGATACGCGTCGGGTGTAGTTTTCGCGTTTAACTTCCGGAAATCGATAACCATACGCCATTTCTTATTGCCATGGGGATCCTCCTTTTTGGGGACAATCCAAACCGGCGAATTGTATGGCGAGAGCGATGGTTGAATTATATCGTTTTTGAGCAAGTTATTAACCTGCTTCTGAATTTCTTCCCTATGGACCTGAGGGAATCTATACTGTCTCGTATGGATTGGTCGGTCATCCGTTGTGAGGATTTCGTGCCTGAGAACATTAGTGTGACCTAGCTGTTCCCCAGGCACGCAAAACAAGTGCTGGTGTTTAGAGATCAATCGCAAAACATGATCTTTTTCCTTCTCATCTAAATGCTCCAAATTAAGAAGTGATTCGATACTTTCTGCTCTCTCTGTGCTACCGACCGCTGTGGTGTAAAATGTTGCGCTACGCTCTGAGTTAGTAGCATAGGGATCATTTTCTGGTGCGTCAGCAAGTTCCAGGATACTCTCGACCGGCTGCAACTCAAGTGTCGGCACCGCGAGATTAATGTCGAAGTCGTTAGCGTTGATAGCTGCGAGATAAGCAACTCGGTTGTTATTAGACACCAAGGCGTCTCCGATGTAGAGTTTATCGTCTGCGTCCAGCCTGGGAATATATCCCTCCGTGAGTCTAGTTGCTTTTAATCTCACGTGCATCATCACTTTCGATCTCGCTGGGATGAATATTTTCTCTGAAGTTTCAAAAGGGATTTTGTATCCCGCAAAAGATATGCAGAGTTCGCTGTATAAAATATCTGCCGGGATTTCCCTGAAAAAATTGTCGCCTAGAACAGCGTCTTGTTTAATTGGGAGGCTGTCCTCGACCAGATGGAACTCGACTTTAAATTTTTTAATTCGGATTTCGTACATCCCGAGCGTTCGCACAATGCCCTCCGAAATTCCCGATAACTCGTAAATTATTGATGGGTCTACTTTTGAATTGTTCGCAATTTTTGTTGATTTTACCAAATTGATTTCAGCTCCAGTGTCTGCGAGAAACATTGTTCGCTCGAAACACAAATCAGGAGAACTGATAGCTACTGTTGGAGGCTTATGTCTTTTCGAGAGGCCTAGCTGAATTTTAGCCTTCTTAATTGTAATGTTTATTTTTGCTTCTAACTTCGAATGATGCGCTCTTGTGTTTGGCTCCCCGTCGCACAATCCCGTGGAGCACTTTGCTGGTTTCCCAAACGCAATTTTGCGCGCATTTGCTCTAAATCTCGAGTAATCTGTGCCATTTGCAGTTCTAATTTTTTAGAATCTTGTTCGCTTTGTGAGTTATTCTCGGCGTTACTTCCGGAGGAGTTTCGGTCTCGCGAATTGCTTCTACTGTTTCCGCGTGAACCCGGTCGGTTACCTTGCGCGTTATTTCCCGATTTCGGATGATTTTGTTGATCCGTATAGCCGTTTGGAAAATTTCGCGAATTATTCGAATAACTCCGTGGGTTGTTTGAGAAATTTTGCGGATTATTAGGGAAGTACTGTGAGTTTTGCACATATCCCCGAAAGTTGTTAGGGTTCGCGTTTCGTTGATTCGGGTAGTTCTGGTAGTTTTGCGCAACAGGCCCGGAATTTCGGTAATTATTCGGAAAATTTGGCTCGTTTTGTCTAAAGTTTTGGTAATTATTTTGATAGTTTGGTACGTTCGGTCCGAAATTTTGATAGTTTCGATAATTGGTCTGCGAGTTGTTTGGAAAGTGTTGCGTGCTATTAGCAAATTGCTGCGAATTGTTCTGAAAATTTGTGTTCTGCGGATCTCTATTCTGGTAGTACCTTTCACGAGAAGCGTCTCTGTTCGCGTTACTGAATCTATTTTCGCTTAGCCTCTGCAAAGTGGTACACTCCGACGAGTTGTGGGTGTTATTTTTATGGTATTCGCAAAATTTCTGTGTCGGCCCCACGCTTGTTTGCGCGAATTGAACTCTTGCTGGTTCCGGTGTTTTACCTCTAATTTCTGGCTCCTCGCGCCCTCTGTCCAATTCGAGTGCCCTCCTCTTTTCTTGTTCGCGCTCGATGTCTATCGCCTCTAAGATTGCCTGATCTAAAGTTACAATGTTCCTTTGAACTAGCATATTTGCAATTTTTTCAAAAAGACCACGGATAAACGATCTTATGATTTCTTGCTTCAACTCATCTCTACGATTAGCTAAATACTGTTGGTGCGTCCGCGTGGTAAACCTCCTCGAGTCTTCTCAAGATTTTCTTTTGAATTTTACGTGTTCGCGTTCCGTAGTCCGCAACCGGCTCATTATATCTTTGCGAAATTCTGTGCAATTCTGCCACAAGGTCGGACAGTTCTACCGGCTTTTCGAAGTTATTTCTGAGGTCTGTTAAAAGCTCTTCCAAGTTCGCGTAGTCTTTAGTGTCTACATACTCCCTAGCCTCTCCTCTTAATTTAAATTTAACCGCTATTAACATCATGTCATCGCAAGTTGCGAGCGGCGCTGCGTCTCTACACATACTTGCAAAACAATCGATCGAGGGGTTTTTCCCATCAAATTCGGGCAAGAGGCTATGTATGTCGCGAATGGACCAGCCGTTGCGACCGTTGTTAGCATTTTCCGCCATTATTGTAGTGGGAGGTTGTAACTCGATTGGTATAAAACCCGCTATGTCATTCTGTCTAAAATGACGCGGTGTTTGTGTTGTTGGCAGAATTTTTCAAACAAAATACACGAGTCATATAATTAAAACAGAAGGTTTCGTTTCAAAAACGGAAGAGAAGGAAAAAAAAAAAGAAATATACACTCCACCGCACAGGAGGGACTTACCTTTTTCCTCCTCCTAGGAAAATGTATCAAGTTACCGAGTACAGTGCAATTATCTCTAAAGTATTCCCAAAGGTAATTAATTCCCGACCCCCATAGGCTTTGGAGTTTTCAAAAACTTACAAAAACTCTCAAAAATTTAAAGAATTTTTCATTTTATTTTCTTTCCTTAAAAAAAAAATATATATAAGCCTTTGAAAAATCAATTACTTTTGGAGGTTTTTCTCCCTTTCTTTTTCCTTTTTCAAAAAAAAATTTATAAAAACCCCTTAAAAGTTGAAAAAGATTTTATTCTATTTTTTCCTGAAGAGAAAAACAAAGTAGAACCTTGCACATTGCTTCCTCATTATTTTTCGCGTTTTACAAAGCTACCTCTATGAGAAAGTATGTTATTCAATTTTTGGCTTCCTCATAGAGGAAGCTTTGTAAAACGCGAAAAATAATGAGGAAGCAATGTGCAAGGTTCTACTTTGCATCCTTGTTTTAATTAGATAAATATACATGTTGTGGATTCGCTCTTTCTATTTCGTTATTACGTTATTTCGTGATTATTAGAGCGTTTCCGAAAGTGAATGTGATAATGTATA